>PVJD01009922.1:0-58153 GCA_004026545.1 Mormoops blainvillei
ATGCACTTAATTCTTCCGGTGGTGATTTGTGACAGTATGTGTGAACGATTGTCGACTGGGGAAGCTCACCTAAGCCTTGGTATGTGTGGATTTTTATTGGGGATCAATCCACTTGACTGGCCTCAGTTACTCAGATTCCAGTCCTCCCCTACTCCAAGCAAAAACCCACCTTCACCATAATTCACACTGTTAGGATGAATGATATAGCAAAGTAAGTAGCCCAAGGCCTCAAGCATACAAAAGCAATCTTATCAGGTAGAATATTTTAAGGGCCAGTCCTGAAGACAGGCCTGTTACTGGAACATGTAGGAATTTAGCAACCCAGGTCAGCTGAGTGGACTCTCTCCTGCCTGCCTTAATTCCTTTGTGGTAAATAGATATAGTTATAATAATATTTATATTATCTACTCTAGAAGTCATTTGAGAAATACATTTGATAATCCATGTGTAAATCTGAAACGCACTTTTAGCTGTTATTGGTATCATCTAGATTATGGTTGATGTCAATAAAAATCAAATGGGAAATATGACTTCTTTAAGAAATACAGAAAATATCATTGTTGATATTTAACAACTTTATTTTTCAAATGAAAATAAAATTCTGCTTAAGGATAGGCATTGTTTTCACTCTCTATTATCCAATTATAATAGTATCAACCTGATATTAATTTTCCCAATACAGTTAAACAATATAGACATTGAATTAATCTTGCAATATGGTGTTTTATATATATTTAAATATTTATATATATACATATCACATATGGGAAAATGATAGGCAAAGCAGATTTTCATTATATCAATATATTGATCTCCATTTTAAAAGAAATAATTAACCTGAGATGTAATCTCGATTTACATCATCAAAATACTGGAGGATAGGAGGTATATCTTATTGTATTTTTTTTTTAGTATAGTTTATTGATAATGCTATTACAGTTGTTCCAGTTTTTCCCCCTTTGCCAACCTACATCCCACACCCTCCGGCAACTTTGTCTGCTTACTTCATGTCCATGGGTCACGCATATAAGTTCTTTAGCTACTCCATTTTCTATACTGTTCTTAACATCCCTCCTCTGTTCTGAACCTACAAATTGGCACTTCTTAATCCCTGCACTTTTTCCCCCATTCTTCCCCTTCCCCTCCCAACTGATAACCCTCCAAACGATCTTCAGATCTATGATTCTGTTTCTGTTCTGCTTGTTTGTTTAGTTTATTTTTTAGATTCAATTGTTGATAGTTGTGAATTTATTGCCATTTCAATGTTCATAATTTTGATCTTCTTTTTCTTAAATAAGCCCCTTTAACATTTCATATAATAATGACTTGGTGATGATCAACTCCTTTAACTTTACCTTGTCTGGGAAGCACTTTATGTGCCCTTAAACTCTAAATAATAGCTTTGCTGGATAGTGTAATCTTGGTCATAGGTCTTTGCTTTTCATCACTTTGAATACTTTTTACCAGTCCTTTCTTGCCTGCAAAGTTTCTTTTGAGAAATCAGCCAACAGTCTTAGGGGAACTCCTTTGTTAAGTAACTGTTTTTCTCTTGCTGTTTTTAAGATTCTTTATCTTTAACCATTGGTATTTAAATTATGATGTGTCTTGATGTAGCCTTCTTTGTGTCTATCTTGTTTAGGACTATTTGTGCTTCCTGGACTTGTATGTCTATTTCCTTTACCAAGTTAAAGGAGTTTTCTTTCATTATTTTTCAAATAAGTTTTCAATTTCTTGCTCTTTTTTCCTTTCCTTCCAGCATCCCTATGATTCAAATGTCGGAACATTGGTATGTTTGAAGTTGTCCCAGAGGCTCTTTATCTTATCCTCATTTTTTGCTTTTTTTTCTTGCTGTTCTGATTGAATTTTTTTTCTTCCTTATGTTTCAAATCATTGATTAGAGTCTTGGCTTCATCCCCTCCACTATTGGTTACCTGTAAAATTTTATTTATTTTACTTAATGTAAACTTCATTTCTGCTTGGATCTTTTTCATGCTATTGAAGTATCCAGTATGTACCTTGAATATCTTAATAACCAGGATTTTGAACTCTGCATCTCTTAGATTGTTTATCTCCATTTTGTTTAGTTCTTTTTCTGGAGTTTTGTTCTGTTCTTTCACTTGGACCATACTTCTTTGTCTCATTTTCGCAGCCTCCCTGTGTTTGTTTCTATGTATTAGGTGGAGCTGCTTTGATTCTCTTAGTAGCATGACCATATGTACAGAAGTGCACCAGTAAGTTGGATGGGGTAGAGCCTTAAATAATTGCCTGGATGGAACAACCCGTGTGAACCATGTTGATGAAGTCCCGGATATGGTGTCACTGCTCTGTGGCTCTGTGTTGGGGAGGGCTCAGAAAGGGGACATTGTCACTGTCTGGCCTCTGGAGTTTTGTCTGGGAGGAAGCTATCCCCTGCTACTTGCCCTTATGCCAGACATTTCAATTTCTTCCCATGTGCCACTGGTGTCCTTCCAAGGCTGTCCCCATGCTGGATCCCAGAGGAAGTGTGCCAGGGTAAGTCCTGTCTATTGTGGGCCCTTTAAAAGGAAACTCCTGAGAATCCTGCAGTTTCTTCCACTTCCACAACACCCTCTGGATTTTTCAGCCAGAAGTTATGGGGACTTATCTTCCTGGCACTGGAACCCTGGTTTTTGTGGTCTGGTGTGGGGCTGGGATCCCTCACTCCTGAGGTATCCCTCCTGATTTTTATCTACAATACATGCAGTGTGGGGCTGCCCATCCTGCACCTTCGGGCCTGTGCCTCTCTGCGAGTCTCTGTACAGCTCTGTGTCTCCGTGCTTCTCGGCCTTGCCACTCCTCCTGCTAATCTGGATGAATGTGACTGCTTTAATTCCTTGGTTGTTAGGCTTCTACACTGCTCAATTATCTGATGATTCCTGGTGACAGTTGTTTTGTAGTCTAGTTGTAATTTTTGTTGTGATTGTGTGAGGAGGCAAGCCGTGTTTACCTACTCCTCCATCTTGACCAGATCTGTTGTCTTACCATTTTTCTACTCCCAGTCTCCTCCACAGGCCCTGATCAAAATACTAAATATAAGCAATGCATCTTATTCTTTAACTTTCAGGTGTGAAACTTTGTGTTAGGGTGTGTGTGCGTGTGTGTGTGTGTGTGTGTATGCATATATAATGACACAAACACATATTTATATATAAAGATATAAATATATATTTATATACATATATATGTATGTAAAATTAGGCACTGAATAAATATCTGAACATTGCAGTAAACAGCTCTCAATGATGGTGATTCACATTCTTACAAGGCTTTCTCCACATTTTACTGGTTTATGCATAGTGAAATTAACAGTGCTAAACCCCACAACTGCGTAGCCCAGCCACCACTGGATCAAAAGGTACAGGATCATGATATAGCTTCTGCTAATCAGATATATCCACATGAAGCTTAGATTTGGAATTAAATTACCTAGAGAAAAAGAATGTGAGTCATTCATTTTCATAATGTGAAATGTGATAGAGGTGGTAGGATTCTAACTTTCAGCCACATCAGTAGCTTCTGGATTCGGCAGCTTGTTGATTGTGGCAAAGGTGGAATGGTTCTAAAGCTGGCAGCTCTCATGGGGCTTTATGAGCTAAAAGCTTTCAAATAATAGATGTGACTTCGTTAGGCCTCTTAAGATTGTGGTTCTCGTAGTTTATCCTGGAAACACTTCTATTTCTCTTCAGTCCTTTCAAAAACTCTGTAACAGAGATCTCTTAAAAAATCCATTTATAATTAAACTCGTTAGAGCTGGTCACTGTGTAATACAATGGGAGAGAAGATTAGAATGGGTAAGAACACTTAAGTGATAGCATCATTGAGCTACTGTATCAAGTTCCAATTCTACCAGTAATTCTCATCTCTTAGGCAAGTTTATTCCCCTAAATCTCAGCTTGCTCATCTCTAATGAACTTTGCCTACCATGAAACATTTTTTTTTCTGAAGCTAATGCACGTTAAGCCTTGCTACATCAGCCAACAGCAATCAAAGCTGTAAGTGCTATTGCTGATGTGATATCACCCAATTATTTAATTCCTGAATTATATCTCATACACAAAGGTAAACATTTAGGTTTAGAAAGTAAAAAGTTGTTCTTCAAGCATTAGGTATAAATTAGCCAATATCTAGTTAAATGGTATATTTGAAGTTGATAGAATATTGAAGGTTATATACATAGATTGATTTATTTTCCAAAGGTTCTGTACTATATGTCTCATTCTTCTGAGGTTGCCATGTTACTTATTATTAAATACATGGTTATATGAGATTAGATAACAGATATTTTGCAACATTTGCCTTAGTAATTACCAGGATAAGATGCACCCAACATCAGGTGAATAACTCAAATGAAAGTATAAAATCGATGATTAATTTTTCAAATTATCTTGTCAATAACCTTTCCTTAAATATTCAAGGATGCAAAAAGTATTGAATAAATAAACATTTTCCCAGCTGACTTCAAATATAACTTGTTGACGAAAAAGTTGTACTAATATAGAAGAACCAGAAACACATGTCCAGTGGGGTAAAAGGGGCTGAGCTAAATTTGTGATAAGTCTGTTCCAATGCTGAGAGTCTAAAAGTCCATGAAACTGTGAAATGAAAAAGTAGATATAGTTAATTAGGAACAGTTTCCTGGTGACTTTTGTCTTGGATATAAAGGAAAGGAGAGAGGTAGTAGGCCAGCAAGCTGGAAAGATAAAAGGCTACTTATGGTGACATCAAAATAAGCATTTAAATATTAAGTCCAGCCCCTGCCTCCTGAAGTCATATTATGCAAAAGCATAAATGTCCGTCTCTTAATAAAATATAAATATTAAAGAAGTTATTTTTGCTGCTCTAGTGAGTACTTTCATAATGCTCAAGCAAAGTTGCTTACTACTCATCACTTCTTTGTTTTGCTGACATGCAAATCAAAGGGTGAATGCAGTCATTTCATGGTTCACTCCTGGTTGCTTCGCCCTGGCAGTGAATGTTTGCACATTAACCATTGACAACACATGCTGTCTCTATCCAACTTTGTACATTTCATACTGTGAAATGCTATTGAATTGTCATTTTCTTTCATGCAACACTAATAAGCATGTAAAGCAGCAACCTTTGAAGATGCTTTTGTTTATTTGTTTGTTTCAGGAGTCTATTTCAAACTATTAAATTAGTGTGTACAGAATTGGTAAATTGTCTTATGATAAGAAATGTTGAATGAAGCCTGCCCTTTCAAGAGTCCTTCATAAGTTTGCTTAACCTACGTGATTTCCTAACTGTGCAGGATCATTATGGACTATTTGCGTATAAATCTTCAAATAACATTTGACAGTGGCAGTAGTAATTCACTGAATAAAAATACTTTTAAAAAAGAGAATATTTATTTTAAGTGAATTCAGGTAAGCAGACCAATGCACGTAAAAGCAGTTTGTTTTCCTATCTCCTTGAGTGAAATATAATACTCAAGCAATATAGTTTGTATTTTTTATTTAATAGAAATGCAGAGTACAAAATCCTTTAACTCAGAATCTACAACCAAGAGAGAGAAAAAACCTATTTCCAAATATAGAATTGGTGAAGGAAGCAAATATAATGGCAATCTTATTTCATCTATAACTTTCTCCAGAACAGCTAACTGTAAATTCTAGTCCTTCTGCATATTGTACAGCTGGTAAACCTGTCATGAAAAATATGAACTTTAGACAATTTTGAGTCAAAATATTTATAAATAGTTGTTGCAATTCTAATGGGGGTGCACTGATTATCACCATATGTTTCCTGTTTCTTGTTCTGAAAATGCTGTATCATTTTGGTGAATTATGACAATTTAGAGCTGAAGAAGTCTTAGCATTTATATAACCATGTTTTATAGATTAAAAAACTGAGAATTTAAGTGACTTATTCAAAGCTACAACCAGGAGTTATAAACAGAATTAAGGACAAGGTTATATGGTCAGTTAGGCACATTTTCTATGAAATAATTTTGGTTCCCAAGATGAACCTTCCCATAATGGTATTTTGTGATGGGAAAACCTTTTCTTTTCTTGTAATTTTCTTTAACCAAGTTTTCTTTCTCCTCTACAATAGAGAACATTTTGTGCTGCCCACTTGTAAAGAACATTATAGTTTTCTTTTTATTGAAGTGTCAAGTTTTGTTTTTTGTTTCCTATGATTACAGGCTATAGTAAATCAAGACACAAGTTGATCGTAGAGGATTCTGCTTAATGAGTTTTACCAGGGATAACTGGTGACCATGATTACTATAGCCACAGTATTCCTTTCATCAAGGAAGCCTTGATTCTATGTAAGCACAAATGTAGACTGACACCCTAAAAACTGAAATTCAAACTAAACAATCCATTCTAACCTTCTTTTGAGGTGTTAATTATAAAGTGTAAAAACTGAAGTATAAAATTATTACCAAAACCCAGGAAACTTAAAACAACACCCATGCCTTATCTCATAGCTTCTTTGGTTAAAAAGTCTAGGTACCGTCTGCTTTGGGATGTCTCAAAGCTGCAACTAAGCTATCACGTGGAGCTGTGGTCTCTTCTGAGGTTCTGTTAAGGAAGGATCCATTCTTACGATTGTTGGAAGCCTTTATTTCTTTGTGGGCTGTTGGATTGAGTGGCTCAGTTTATTGGTGTCTGTAAGCAAGACCTGGAGGCTACCTTCAGTTCCTTGCCAAGTGGGCCTCCCAATATGGCTGCTTGCTTCCTAAAATCAGCAAAAGAGGATATCTCTTTGCAAAGCTGGTATTATACTCTAAAGTACATGATCATGTATGCATAAACATATACATGTGTTACCTCTGTCATATTATATTGCTAAAGCGAGTCAGTGGTCTTGTCTACACTAAAGAGTTGGGAATCACACAAATGATAAATATCAGAAATCAGGATAATCAGTGTCACTAGACACTGCCACACTAGAATAACTATACAAGTGAGTAGTTATTTCAATAAATTTTAAAATACAGTGGTTTGAGAGGTTTTCTGGTTTCCAGTTCACATTTAATAGGTGGATTAAAAGTTGCCATCTCTTCTTGGACCATCAGATAAGTAAGGTCATAGCAAAGCCACTTCCCTGAAATTGGACCTAAAGGTGGACATAAGAGATTCCGACATGACTGGAGCAGAAACGCATGAGCAAAAACATCCATGGGAACCAGAACTGGGATAGGAACATGTGGACTGTAATTGATGAATAGCTGGAGGTTAAGTATGGACAATTTTGAGAGAAAATATCTCCAGAAGAACCCACTGTTGGGAACCCTCACACTTCTGTGAGATATACCTCCTGGAGATCTACCACATCCTTACAGTGAATATCACAGAAAAATTATCTCATGAATCTGCCACAGAGTGAAAGAAATCATTTCAAATACACCAAAACATTCTCTACTTAACAAGGAGAAATATTTATCAGATTCTAACCTGCTGACTTAGAGTCTAATCAGAGTCTAATTTACTTGGAGGAAGTGAAATATCCAACCCCCACTCACTACCCTGTCTCACCTAAAGGGCTGGGGACACTGAGAGGCACTTGTTAAGTTCCCAGGCCAAGGGTCCAAGATCACCAAAAGATTAAGACGTAATCGTAGAACTACTGAATGCCTCCGCTCCCTCCAACCCTTACCACTACATTACTAACAGCCTATTTAGCACAGTTCTTTTACCCAATACATCATGTACCCTTTTCAAAAAAAAAATATAATTTGTGCTAAAAGGCAAGAAACAGTTTAAGACCCAAACAAGCATTGGAAACACAGTCAGATATGGCAGAATATTGGAATTATCAGAACAGGAATTTAGAAAAAACTGTGAATAATATCTTACATGACTTCAATAAAAACAAAAAGTAGACAGTATGGAAGAATGCAGGTTAATGTTAGCAGGGAGAGGAAAATTTTGAAGGAATAATAAAAAAAATGTTAGAGATCAAAAACTCTGTGACAGAAATGAGTAATTTGCAGAAATGAGTAATTTTCAGACATGACTGAGAAAAGAATTTCTGAGCTTGAGGATATGACAGAAGGAACCCCAAGGTTCAAAAGCAAAGAACAGAGGAATAAAGACACCAGGACAGAATATCCAAGAACAGTGGGTCAACTACAAAAAAATATACTGTATGTTTAAATGAAATTCCATAAGAAAAAGAAAGAAAAAGTTATAGAAGCAATACTTGTGGCAATAAAGACCAAGAATTTTTTAAATTAATGTCGGACACCACACCACAGATCCAGAAAGCTCAGAATACACTGTGAAAACAATGACAACAACAAAACAAAACAACAACAAAATACATTAAGACCCCAAATATTCAACCTGCAGGAATCGGAAATGAAGTATAAAATCCTAAAAGAAACCAAATGGAAAAACACTTTCTTTATAGAAAGGCAAAGTTAAGAATTATATTAGACTTCACAGAAACTATGCAAGCAAGAGTGGAATGAAACATTTAAAGTGATAAGAGAAGAAAATCACCAATGTAGAATTCTGTACTCTTCCTTTATCCTTCAAAGGTGAAGAAGAAATACTTTCTCAGAGAAAATAAACATGTGATTTTTTTTTTGACTGTAGACATCAACTACCAAATTCTAAAAAAAAAGAAAGAAAAAGAAAAAGAAAGAAAGAAAGAAGTTTCTCAGAGAAAAGGAAAATGAAACATGTCAGAAATTCAGACCTACATAAAAAAGCCAAGCATAGGAAAATACAAAAGTGAGGATAAAATAAACATTTTATTTTTAATAATATAACTGATAACAGTTCTTCATGATAGTAGCAATGATATACTTGATTATGAATAATTGCATATGTTATATATATATATATGCTTATGTTCAGTTCTATATAAGTGAAATGAATGACAGCAATGACACAAGAGATAGGAGAGAGGGATTTGGAATATTTTGTCATAATGAACTAAATGTGAAGAGGCATAATGTTTACTGAAAATGGGCTTGGATAAGCTGTCAATATATATTATAAATTCTAGGACAATCACTTTAAAAAGTAAAAAATAATAAGTATAATAGATGTGCTAAAAATTTAGAGAAAGTTGAATCAAATAATAGTCAGATGGAACCATAGATGGCAGAAAATATGTGGAAGACAAATATTAAGGGGAAAAAAAAACACAAGGGCAACAAACAGAAAACAGTAACAGAGATGGTTGATATTAATAAGACTATTATCAATAATCACTTTAAACATCAATGCTCTAAATATACTGATTAAAAGAAAGAAATGAATGACAACAAACTCACAACTATCAATGACTGAACTTTTAAAAAAATTAGCAAAACAACTAGAACAAGAACAGAATCACAAAAGTAGAGATCACATGAAGGGTTATCAGTGGGGAGGGGGAGGGGGAGAATGGGGGAAAAGATACGGGGATAAGAAGCATAATTGGTAGGAGAAAAATAGACAGAGGGAGGTTAAGAATAGTATAGGAGATGGAGAAGCCAAAGAATTTATATGTATGACCCATGGACATGGACTAAGGGGGAGGGGAAATGCTGTAAGGGAATGGGTAGAGGGGGATAAAGAGGAGAAAAAAACGGGACTGCTTTAATAGCATAATCAATAAAATATACTTAAAAAAAGACAGAAATGGTCAAAGTGTATCAAAAAACAAGATCCAACTCTTTCTTGTTTATAAGAGCTCCACTTTAAATACAAAAACATACAAGGTCTATCCAGAAAAAGTTCAGCCATTGTCAATATAATGAGAATGGTTTGCATGACATCGATGTAACCTACCAGCCAGGGAGAGTGGTCTGGATTGTGCATGTGTGAACAATGATGACATCACTGTACTTGTCAGTGGGAGCATAGACATGGTTCAGTGAGTATGTGTACTGTGTGGCCAACGACTTAGTGAGTAAAGCAACAAATCTGCATCAAATTTTATGTTAAGCTTGAGCATTCCTCCGTAGAAAGCTATTTGGATGATTCAGAAGGCTGCAGCTACAAGCAAATGGTGATTGGCAGCTTCGTCACGACAACGTGCCTACTCATACATCACGTCTCCTGCAGAGGTTTTCGTGAAACATCAAATCACCCAGATGACTTGACCCCACTACAGCCCAGATTTGGTGCCCTGTAACTTCTGGTTTTTCCCAAAACTCAGATCACTTCTGAAAGGGATGAACTTCAGGAAAACAGGAAGAAGCAGCTGATGATTATTAAAACACAGGATTTTTCAAAGTGTTTTGAACAATGGAAGAGATGGTGGGAGAAGTGCGTGGGCCCCAAGGTGCCTACTTTGAAGAGGACTGAGGGACCATTGTCCTATTTGCAATGTTTCCTGTATCTTGTTTCTTCTTCAATAAATGTCTCTATTTTTCATATTACATGCCTGAATATTTTCTGGACAGACCTTGTGTATATTAAAAGTAAAGGAATGAATAGATATACCATGCTAACGTTAATCAAAAAAGGATGAGTAACTATATTAATTTCAGACAGAGTAGACTTTATGGCAGGAAATGTTATCTAGTTACTGAGATATAATACATAATTATAGAGGACACAATACTTCAAGACATAACAACAGTTAATGCATATGTGCCTAATAACACAGTATCAAAATATATGAGACAAAAAATGATAGAACTTCAAGGGTAACTAGATTAATTTATATTATAGTTGGAGACTTCAAGACCATTCTAATAGAAATAGGGCATAGAATAGGCAGAAAATCAGTAAGGACATAGTTGAACTCAATGACACCATTAATCAGCTGCATATAATGGTTATCTATAGACCACTTTAACCAACAGCAGCAGAATACACGTTCTTTCTCCAGCTCATATGGAACATTCACCAAGACAGATCATATTCTGGGGCATAAAACATGCCTTAACAACTTTTTGAAAAATAGAAATTATACGTCTTTTCCCAGAACAAGATAAAATTAAACTAAAAGTCAATAATAGAATGATAGCTGGAAAATGCTAAAATAAATGGAGATTAAATAACCCTTCTAAACAACACATGGCTCAAGGAAAAAAGCCTCAAGAGAAATTTTAAAAATATTTTACACTAAATGTTCAAGAAAATATAACTCATCAAAATTTATTTGGTGTAGCAAAAGCTATGCTTAATAGAAATTTTATACTATTGAATGCATACGAGAACAAAGATCTAAAATCAATCATGTAAGTTTCCACCTTAGGAAACCAGAAAAAAAGAACAAACTTAAAACGAGAACAAAGTAAAAAGAATGAAATAAATAATAAGAATAAGAATTAGTGCAGAAATCAATGAAATTGAAAAATGGAAATTAATATAGAAAATTGATCTAACCAAAATCACTAAGTGTCTAACCAGGCTAAGAGAGAGAGACAGAGAGAGAGAGAGAGAGAGAGAGAGAGAGAGAGAGAGAGAGAAATAACAAGTAACAAGTAACAGAAATGAAAGAACTATCATTAGAAATCCCATGGTCATTGAAAGGATAATAAAGGAAGAATATGAACAACTCTATGCCAACACTTTTGGTAGCTTAGATGAATTTGACCAACTCTTTGAAAGATTTAATCATATAAGAAGAAACATACAGTATGGACAGTCCTAGGTCTATTAAAGAAATTGATCAATATTATAAAAACAGAAAACACTAGGCCCAGATTCCTTTACTGGTGAATTCTATCAAACATTTAAGGAAGAAATTGTATAGTTCCTTACAGCCTCTTTCAGAATATAGAAGTAGAGGGAATGCTCCTCAGCTCACTCAGAGACCAGTATTACCCTAATACCAAAAACAGATGAAAACATTACAAGAAAAGGAAACTATAGGTCAATATATCTAATGAACATAAATATAAAAACACTTAAAAACTGCAAATCAAATCTAACAATGTATAAAAAGAATTACACCCCACGACAACGTGGGATTTAATCTAGGTAAGCAAAGCTAAATTCAACATTCAAAAATTAGTTAATGCAATCCATTACATCAATAGTCTAAACAAGAAAAATTGCATTATATCAATAAATAAATAAAAAATTCAACAAATCCAACAACCATTCATACTACAAACTTGCAGTAAGATAAAAGAAAAATTTTCTTAACTTGACAATAATATTTCTAAAAGTCTAGGGCTAATATAAGGTGAGAAACCTTTTTAAGGTGAGAAACTTAAAGATTTTTACTAAAGTCAGTTAAAGATAAGGTTATCTTCTCTCACCACTGCTTTTCCATATTGTCCTAGAAATCCTATCTAATGCAATGAGACAAGAAAACAAAGAAAAAAGTACACAGGTTGGGAAGAAAGAAATAAAACTGACTTTGCAGATGACATAATTGCCTATGTCAAAATCCAAAAGAATAATAATTAAAAAAAAAAACTTCCTGAAACTACAGAGCGATTATAACACGGTTGTAGGGCAAAAGACTGATACACCAGTGACAATCAAGTAAAATATTAAATTAAAAACACATTACCATTTATATTAGTAAGCCACCCTATGAAATAACTAGGTATAAAGCTAAATATGAAGAAGATCTATATAAGGGAAACTATAAAATTATGATAGAAGATATCAAAGAAGAACTAAATGGAGGAATATTTCCTATTTATGAATAGGAAGGTTCAAAATTGTCAAGATGCCAATTCTTGCCAACTTGATCTATAGATTCAACATAATCCCAATAAAAATTTAATCAATTTATTTTGTGGATAGTGACAAATTGATTCCAAAATAGATGGAGAAGCAAAGACTCAGAATAGCTAACTTAATATTGAAGAACAAAGTTGGAGAACTGATATTGTCTAACTTCAAGACTTACATAAGCCTAGAGTAATCAAGGCAGTGTGGTGCTGGTGAAAGAATAAACAATAGATCAAACAGCATAAATAGCCCAAAATAGAAATACATAAAATAGTCAACGAATCCTTTATAGTGGAGTAAAGGCAGCACAATGGAACAAAGATAGTCTATTCCGGAATTGGGGTGAAAGTAGCTGCATATTATCAATAGATGCAAAAAAAAAAAAAAAATGAACCTAGACATAGATCTTACATCCATCCCAAAAACCAACACAAAATGGATCACAGACCTAAATTTGAAGTGCAGAACTGTAAAACTACTAGAAATAAACACAGTAGGACTCCTAAATGTGGGTTGGGTATGATAATGACTTTTTGGATACAACACCAGAGGCACAACTCATAAAAGAAATAATTGATAAACTGAAATACATTGAAATTACAATTTTTTACTCTGTAAAAGACAATGTCAAAAGAATGAGAAGACACGCCGCAGCGTAGACAGAAATATTGGCAAAAAACACATCTGATTAAGAAATGTTATTCAAAATATACAAAAATTCTTAAAACTCAAAAATAAAAAGTCAGACAACCTTTTTTAAAAATGGACCAAAGACACCTCACCAAAAACCATATATACACAGATGGCAAATCAGCACATTTAAAAAATGCTCCACCTCCCATGTCATTGGGGAAATGCAAAGTGAAATATTAATAACAATGAGCAACCATTACACACCTATCAGTTCAGGAAAGTATGGAACACTCACAACTCCAGATGCTGGTAAGAATACAGAGCAATAGGAAATCTCATGCATTGCTGGTGGAAATGCAAAATGGCTCAGCTACATTGGAACCAAATTGGTAGTTTGTTTTTTTTTAAGCTAAGCATACTCTTAGCACACAGTAAGATCTAGCAATTGTACTTCTTAATATTTACCCAAAATGTGTTGAAAGTGTACATCCACGCAAAACCTGCATACAGATGTTTATAGCAGCTTTATTCATAATTTACAATACTTGGAAAAAACTAAGATGTTCTTCAGTGGGTGAAAAGCTGTGGTACATCTCTTTAGCTCAAATCAAATGAGCTAAAAAGAAATGAGCTATCAGCAGGAAAAGAAAAGGAAACTTAAATGCATATTAATAGGTGAGAGAAGTTAATCTGAAAGGCTATATACAGTATGATTTCAAAAAAATGACATTCTAGAAGTCACAACTATGAGAGACTACAAAATTCAGTGGCTGCCAGAGGTTAAGGGGAAAAGAAGGATGAACAAGGGGAGCACAGAGGATTTTAAGGCAGTGAACTATTTTGTATGATACTATAGTAGTGTCATTATACATTTGTACATCATTATACATTGGTTCAAACCCGTAGAACAGACACTAAGAGTGAACCCTAATAAAAACCAGGAAATTGGGATGGCAGTGATGTGTTAGTATAGGTTCATTGACTGTATGCAATGTTCCACTGCAGCGTGGAAGGTCAGTAATGCGGGAGGTTGTGCGTGTGTGAGTACAGGTGTTAACTAGGAACCCTCATTCACAAAAGTGAAGGTTGCATGGGAATACTCACTTTTGTTGTGAGTCTAAAACAGCTCCAAAAATGTTTATTAAGTTATAAAGTTTATTAGCTTAAAAAGTTTAACTGAACTTTCATAATGAGATATATTTGAAGTACTAAAGGAACTGTAATAAATAGTTTACAATAATAGATTCAATAATCAGATTCTGGGTGGTTGTTTTGGTATGGTAGTTTTAAGGCTAAGTGTGTATTTTTAGATAAAGGAAGTGAATATTAATAATAATATGATCAATAAATGGGAATAGCAGTATGAAAGAAACAAGAAAATAATATATAATAAAATTTGTAAGAGTAAATAGAAGTATCACAACACTGAACTTGAAACACAAAATGTAAATATAAAGTATTTTATCTTTTAAAAATATATATATTTCCTAACTCTGCTGAAAGGACTTATAAACAATGACAAATCTGACAACAATAAGCCCTCCTGGAAACAAATTTTAGTCTATAATTATCACTTTCCCATAAATGTTTTCTTGGTATGATGGCTTCTTGTTTGTGTCGATTTTCCAAAAAATATTTCCTTGGTATGATGGGTGACCTGTTTTGTTTTTTGTTTTTTGTTTTTTGTTTTTCCCCCAACTGGAATTGGCTATAATTTCCAGTTATTCGATCAAGCACTAATCTTAAGTGTGGAGGTCAAGCGTTTTGTAAGTGACTAAAATATGTAATCACTTGACTTTAAGTAAAGAAGATAGTCCTCTCCTAGAGAAATTGAGTAAATTTAATCCAATCAGTTGTAAGACCTTAAGAGTAAAGCTGAGATTTCCCTGAAGAAGAAAAAAGGCTACCTGCAGACTAAAACATCAGCTTCTCATGAGATGTCTTCAGCCTAACACCCTGTCCTCTAGAGTTCAGACTTTCTGAGCAAGCTCGCACAATCATGTAAACCAAATCCTTGAAATAAGCTTCTTCATGTATATGTATATGTAATGTATATAATGTATGTGTGTATATTTCTTTATTTAAAAGTGTTAAAATTAATTTCACCTTTTGAAAACATTTTAATGTGTCTAATACAAAACCTAAAATTACATGTCTGGCTTACATTTGTCACTTAGGTTTTATTTCTAATGGACATTATTTATCTTTTAGGTTCTCCATTCATCTTGTTTCTGCAAGTTATTTGCTGGAGAATTTGTTATCTTATGTTTTACTTACTAGTAAAGATTGACACAGCCTAGACTTTACTGATTCTACCTGTAAGTTTCTGTGTATTTTTTCCCACATATTGTATCTTCATTGGTGGTTAAAACTCAAAATACGACCAGACCCTAGTCTTGACTTTGTTCGGGCATGAATATTTCATCCCTGCACTTCCATCAGATGTCATGTAATGCTGTGCTGTGTGTATCTTTGTGTTGTTAGTAGCCTCTGTTGATGATTGCTTTGGCACATAATTTTATTAGTGCATGCAGAGTGGTGATGACATAATTTTAAAATCCCTTTGTTATTTATTAAAAATGATCAATATCTACCCATCGAATTTATGGAGGAAAAACTGGAGCTCTTTTATTTTGTGGAAAGCAGACTCCAATGGTGTCTTTTGACTAAAATGAGTTAATTTTCATCATGGCTTAAAAAAAACTAAAAGGGACCCTATCAATGAAACAGCTTTTCTATCTGTCACAAAAACCTTAAAAACACATTTCAAATATCACTGTCAGAGAATTCTTGGCAACAAATTATAGTACATAAGAAACACGCCTACTGAATCTCTATGGTTTGGTTTAGATCTATCAAGACCACTTGTGGATTCAATTATGTAGCATGTGGGTACAGCACAAGGAAGAGCAATTGTGAGAGATAATCTCATTCACATCCCATTAAAGCAATGAAGAAGGCTCTTGAGAAACAACTAGCATTTCAAGAGCTCAGAGTCTGGGCTCCAAGGTATGCGTATGATTAGACCGACCCAGCCGGAAGGAATTATCTACAGATTACCTCAGGCATCCTCTGAGGAGGTATTGCTTGTGAGAGGGCAGTGTCATTCAATCTCAATTTAGTAATTGTAACAAGGTATTAGAAAGATAGAAATACACCTTCTACTTGATGATGGATAAAGAAAATGAAGAACTTGGAAAATTTACTACTGCCTCCAAAAATAATGCAAGTCTCACCATTCCAACGATATCCTCTCTAATTTTAGAGATTTTCTAAACTTCAAAAGTATTCTAATTCTAAATATAAGAGTTCTACTTGGATATATAAAACCTTCTGCAGTGGAGGAAAAACTTGAATGAACTGAACATATATTAGGTGTTTGACACAATAGAAGGATACTATGGAAGAGTGAGGAAGCCATTTATTTATTACAGAAGCACTTATCAATCACTTTACATGAGCCAGATATGGTATAAAATAAGAATAGAAAAAGAGAAAGAGATTCAAAGACTTGTAGTTTACATGTAGGCAGATAATAATGATATAGTGTGATAAAAGCAACCCTGGGGGCAGAGTCTAGAAGCATGGCCGGGAAAAACACCTGAGAAGAGGTCACAGTTCAGTTGAATGTTAAAGTGTAAGTAAGAATTAGTAGAAGAACACAGGAAGTTATTGAAGGGAAGGAGCATGTATAAAGCATTCTTGCTTATGAAATAAAAGATGAGATGACATAGAAGCAGAGGTTGACTTTATCCTATTTTTGGCAAGGAGTTTCATATTACATCTATATGCCTGGCATATGTGGTGAAGTTTGTGAGAAATTAAGTTTGGCGAAGGCCAAGTTACTACAGAATTTAGGCATCAAACTTTGAAAGACAAGTGAAAGGATATCAGAATAAAATGAAATTGTATTTACTACATTTACCAGTGAACTTAGTGCACCCTGACTTCTTTTCCAAAACACAGCTACTCATTGCATACTTCATAGTCATCTCTCCATGACCAGTCAGACTCAGTCTTGTGTAGCTAAGTCACAGAAAGGCTTGCTTCAATTTAGGTGGCCTGATTATACTCCAGGGCTTTATTGTACCTGATCTTATCTTGCCACTTGATGATAATTATAGCTGGTAGCCCACGCAAATGAAATTGAGATGAAACCTGTGATTTCAATTACAGGGCCAAATCTCACCATCTGAAGCTGTCATTGCCACCACTTTTCTATAAAGTATGTGCTTTGGCTCTGTCTGGACTTTTAAAGCTGCCTTTAAAAATACTGTTTACAACAAAGAGCATTGTAGTTTGGCATACTTAAGCCAGTCTTCCTTGAGTTCAGTGTTTATCTTCAGTGAATAAACCACAACAGGAAGGAAGGAAGGGAGGAAAAAAGCAAGGGAGGGAGGGAGGGAGGGAGAGACAGAGGGAGGGGGGAAGGAATGAAGGAAGGGAGGGAGGGAGGGAGGGAGGGAGGGAGGGAGGAGGAAGCAAACTAACAGAATAGGTGTTATCATATCAAACAGCATTTCTTTATTCCCATGGTAATTGTTGTTCATTGACTCTGATTCTTTAGATAAGATTCTGCACATTAAAGTATTAGATTGACTGCTAACATCTATACAAATGTTAGTTATTTAAAATAACAAAATCTTCTATAAATTTTACTCACTATCCCACAGCCTTCCACAGCATATAGATCAAATGCTTACTTTAATATGTGGGGAAATACATATTATAGTCAAATGGCAATATTCTATGTGGATTGCCCCAAAAGGCAATTAAATATACTCAAAACTGACATAGAGAACAAATTACAATTAATAGTGTAACAAGTTGACATAATGGGGTACTCTGGTACTCTGGGGAAAAACACACCTATTGACGTCTAGTATGTGTGTGTCAGCATGCTCCTGTGCATTTTGTGTATCTGTGTATGCGTGTGAGCCTTTGTGTTTCTTCTTTGGTGAGTAATGTACCAGAAAACCACCTTGGACGTGTCTAAAGATGGTAAACTTTTTGTATTCACTTGTGTGGTACACTTAAAAAATGTAAATTCCCCTGAGGTCAGTATAGATAGCCTCTTTGAGCTGGCTGATACCAGCTCTCCTAATGTCACTGAGGTTAATGTGCTTGAAAGAGTAAATGTAGAATAAGATGTAGTTTGGCATATTTAAAAAACACCCTGAATAGTAGTGCTTATCTTCATTGAGCAAACCGCAGTGAACAGGAGGAAAGAAGGGGTGATTAGACATATAATTTTTTATAACAGTACCTTGTAGATCTCCCAAAGAGAAGCAGACTTATTGATTCTATTGATTCTACATTTCTCAGGTCACAAAAAATATATATGACTCCAAATTCAGATTTTAAGTAGCTGCGCACAAACCAGGAAAGTAGTTATGAGGAGAATTAAAAGAGCTGAGGTTAAAAACTTGAGGATACAGACTTAGAATGATGGCCAATCTTATCGGTAAGGAAGTAAGTTCACCCCTCACCACCCTAACCACAAAATATGCAATTGCCCTAGTGGTGGGCCACCATCTTCTACCAAATGTTCAATAGCAACACAACATGGTATTTAAATACAGTGACCACAGCTCAAAGTTTTCCCAGATTTTGGTTCTGATGTACACATTGTCCCCCCAAAATAAAGCTATTGAACCTTTTATCTGTCAGAATATTATAACTTGGATGATAAAGGGCATTCTACATTTAAAATAAAAGGCAGAAGTGAACTGATCTGCCTCTAGATTTCTCTCAGGTTGGATTTGGAAACTCCTCTAATCTACCCATCTGGGTTTCTCAGAACACTCAAGGTTGGGTAGATGTCATAATTGTATCAGTGATGCATCAGGAATTTGAACAACATGCTCAGTCTTTAGCCTAAGAGTCTCATTACATTATAATTATTTTTCACTGGGTCTAGCAACATCTCTATTCTCACACGTTCATGGAGATAAAACTTACAACTTTGTGCTTTTATTGATTAGTCATGTGCTTCTGCAGAAACCTCCATTCCTTTACAATTACCAGTTCAATCTCCAAACAACACAAACTCTAAGTAGAAATTCACCCCTAGCACCTAGGAAGATTTTCAGAATTTTCTAAAATTTTTCTAATTTCTACAACCAACGTGAGAGGAAAGATTACATTCCATGTGTGTCAATCATTTCTTCTGCGTTTAGACAGAACAGGATAGAATGCTTGTTTGAGAATCAAGAACATCTAATTGTTTTTGTTATTACTTAGGAAATTACTTATGTTGGGTTATGTGTTTCTAAGTTTTGCAATGATAAAGTTGTAATGTATAACCTTTGAAGATTTTTTTTTTGTTCAATAATGATGTGACTATAAGTGTGATATAATAAGACCGACTATACCATCCAAATTTAATTCTTAATTTCACTTTCACTAAGTGGACATAATTCTCTAGGAAAGATTTCCCTATACAAGCAGGTGTTAACGAACCCAACCTTCAGCCTCTGCCAGCTGGATGTCATCGCGCATGTGTCATACTGGGCACTTAAAAATCTCTCATCCTCAGATTTTGCAGCTTTACAATGAGGGAACTGAAAGAATGCCTGCACTGTTTTCTAAAATGAAGAATCTATTTCTTAGTGGAGAATTTGTTTCTTAGAAAAACTAGAAGGTTGCCTTTTTCCCTGTCCTCTGTGAATACTACTTCTCCTCTTCTGTGTTCCTCTGTCAGGATAAAAGCCTTTTGCCCTAACTATGATAAGTTAAGGCTTTTAAGAAAGAATAGACAAGAGAAGTCAATTATGGGTTTAAGCTTTGATAATATACTCCAAGTTTTTACAGACAACTGGGTGATTTCTCTCCTTTTCCACTCCACTTGCTCTGTTTGGATGCAGCCTGCAAGAGAAATTCACTTTTCAGCCAGTTGCACTTATGAAAAGAGTTGGGGAACAATCCCACATGCTCTGAGCCAGCAGCAGAGAGTCCTGAGAGGTTTCTTAATGACTTCAGCCTGGGGATGCAGGAGTGTGACCACCGACCTGACTTCAGATGAGCACAGAACTTTAGTGAGACTATGGAAATAGCCAGTCAGACGTTAATGTGGGCCGTTCCACACTTAGCCTGGGGCTAACCTGTGCTTCCTCTCAGGTGGGAAAGAAAGCTGCAGAGGCTTGTTATTGCTAGAAACTATCTCAGGTCCTCCTATCATGAGGGTTGGTTCAGCGTGTGCCTTGTGGAGGTCATCCAATACTCTCAATCTGCTTTGACAGGGACATAAATTTTTCCAAGCCACTGCAAAGTTAAACTATCAGTTTATACATTTGCCAGCTTTTTAAAAGAGTGTCATCTAACCATAAAACAGCCTATAAATGAATATTGTTCTTTCTTTGTAGCGAGGTGATTAGAAATAATTATTTCACACATATGTTGCATTTTATAGCATACTAAATAAAACTTACATATCATATTCAACTTTATTTTTCCTCCTACTTTAATTTACATTTTCCTAAATAGATAGCATAGTTTTCTTGTTTGAAGGGAAAACAATCTCCTGAAGAATGTGTAGGTGTTCTATACCTGTGTGTATGGTGTTTCTCTGCGTCATATAAAACTAACTGGGTTGTTGCCACTTCGTTAGCCAGCTCTCAATCAAGCAAGGCGAACACAGGAATTGAGAGATTGCTGCATATGGCAGACAGTACTGAGTAACTCTGCAGGGAATGCTTTCTGCCAATTTTGGGTTCTAAATCTGTTTTATGTTCACATTAGTGTCCTCAACTGAGAACAGAATCCCAGTTCCATTCAAACCACAGTAAGTCTTGACTTCCTGTTCAAATCACGATGTATTCCTGAAACTGCACGCTCAGACCAGAATACCAATTGCTGTGAAATACATTATCAGTCTGAAATGCTTAACAATTGTTTATTCAGTAATAGGAAACAGTTTTGCTTTACTTTTGAAAGTATGGCATTTAACTTATGATTTTGTCGATAGACACTAAAGGCCGCAGAAAAAGAGCTACGATGAATCTGCTACCCACCTAACTCAGAGCAGTTGTGTGTTTTGTTCTGTTGAGTTACTTCATATGCATAACAATAATATTGCCAAGACTCAAAAGAAAACATAAAGCCCATTTCCTGAATAGAGTGCAGGCACCTGGCAGTAAAATCATGTAAGAAAGGTTTGAATGCAGAGGTTATCAAGTTATTACAACAACCAAAAGCAGTGCTTATATTAAAGAGGCTGTTTAGTTCTTTACAGGCTTGTCCTTTCAACAAATATTTACTGTGGATCATTCTGGGCAGTACAATATGCCACTCCCTAAAGAAGCCACAGGTGAGTATACCTAAATTTTGCCCCTAAACGATTAAAGTCTATTGGGATGGATTAGCATCTAAATTTGATAGAAGGAGCTATCAGTCACTCTCTTCAAGCCGATTTTACAGACACCTTAAAGCCAGTTCTACGTACTGCACCCCTCATCCCTCCTTAGGTCGAGCCTAAGGTCAGGATTCAAGTACAAGCAGTCAGCTTACTTCAGAAGTAATCTTAGAAAGCATTTGTAGGGAAATGAAAAAGTGAGACCAGAAAGGAGGGAAAGTCGGTTCTGGCTGCTTTGAATGAGCAGGTTATTGCCATGGAATCTTGGGCACAATTCCACTGGAAATTCAGGAAGACTGCCTAGGGCATGTTTCTGGCTTAATCTGCTGAAAGGGGTAGGAGGAGTGGCTCTTTATCCACCGGCTCCTCTCTTAACACTGGTGGAGGGCTACTGCAGGCTGCACAACTCCTAGACACTTCCAACAGACCTGTGCAGAGCACAGACCAAGCACGCTCCTGCGGCTGGATTTCAGGGAGAGACTCACAGATCCAGCCACAGTTTCCAGCGAGAAGCTGAAAAACATATTTGAAAATGGTGAGTACCAAGGGTTATCTTTGGGACAGTAACTATGTCTACTCATTCTCTTTGCTGCATCTCATACATAGATTTAAACACAGTGTGAGCATTTTGGCAGTACCATTCATTATACATTATATGCAGAAATTTTGTACATTCTGTCCCTGTACTATATTTTAAGTTACTGCAATAAGTAAATTGGAATATTTTCTTTCTCTCTAATCCTTACTTCGGTTTATCATTTTTTATTATACAAGTGAAGTATTGTGATGGTATCCTAACTGATTTGCCTGCCTCCAGTCTGCACCCACTTTAATCCATAGTTTATATTGTAAACAGATTACCATTTTCTGTCTTCCTGTATTAAGTACCTCCCACGGGTCTTCCAAGGCTATGAAGACATGCCGACATTTCTTAGTTTAATGTTCATAAAGGCTGCATTTTGCATTCTAATACTTTTACTTACATTATTTTGTTTAATCTTTATCACAATCCTGTGAACAGATACCATTACCCCTTAGAGATATCCCTAAAAGTTTTGTTGTTTCCTCCAAGGAATTTGACTTCCTTATATTTTACACCAAGACAAGGACCTGGAATTTGAACCCAAGTGTGCTGCTGTCTTCCATTTGCCTTCCATTTACCCATCCTCTGTGTTTTTCTGTCC
Source organism: Mormoops blainvillei (assembly GCA_004026545.1). NCBI lineage: Eukaryota > Metazoa > Chordata > Mammalia > Chiroptera > Mormoopidae > Mormoops > Mormoops blainvillei. The sequence goes on from PVJD01009922.1 coordinate 22,794, forward strand.
TGCTATGTTCCCAAAAAGCCCATCTCAGACTCCTTTGCTTGTAATTGATGTTGGAAAGTACCAGCAGGACATCTGCAGGTCCCATAGATTTGTAAGCACAGGATACCACTGGGAACTGTATCACTTTGGTGTGGATGTTCTTATGTTCAATTTAACATTTACTATTCTTCAGGTTAGCAATTCATAATGAGCAGAGCTTATTAAAATAGAGCCTATTATGTTACACACAGAGACACCCCATACATACACCAGAAATACATAAAATGAGACTCAGTATTAACTTATCTCTTCCTCAGAATAAAACCCCTATTTTAATGTGATGCTCAAGAACACACTAACTTGCCAAGGAGATAGGCAAGAACTTAACTGTTTGATTGCTCTTACCTGACCAACCATCTCCAGCCTGTCAGAGAAGTTGAAAAAGCCAAGAGGTAAGTTTGGAACTAAAGGGTTTTTGTTGTTGTTGTTGTTGTTTGTTTGTTTGTTTTTTATTTTATTTTATTATTTTATTTTATTTTATTTTATTTATTTATTTATTTATTTATTTATTTATTTTTTTGACAAGAGCTATGCTGTGAGTCTCATTTCCCAAGGGATATTGGGGTGGGATGGCTATCTTCTGACCTTAATCTTAGTGACAGGAGTTTGAAAGAGATAAGTCAGCAGGCTTGATTGTGTTCCCAGTAGTGTTGTGACACACTGGATGAAGGTCAGACTCACAAGTGAGAATTTTAAAGGGCAAACGTCTGTAGTGGAAGCTGCTTGCTGGGCAGCTAAATAAAAAGCAGGGTATAATGAAAATAACTACACTCCCATGGATGGTGGGTCAAAGGGGCATATTTCCTATGCTATACATAAAAGAAATTTGGCAAGAGTTGGTTTAGATCCTGCAAAGAGGGGTAAATGATGGAGCAAGTGCATCTCAGCAAAAAGAGGATGGGAGAGTTTTGCCAAATGCCTAGAAATGAGGCAGAAATCTTGAATGTTCAGCTAGAGGAGTCACACCTGCATGTGTCGGTGAAAGTAAAGATGAGAGAACCTCCTGATGAGAGAAATTCCAAGGTAACTCACAAAAGCCTCTCTGAAGAGTCAGTTTAAACTTTTGCCACAGTTAGAGGAAGCTAATGTCAAATTGATTCAGGTAGGGGACACAGAAGGAATTAACGTATCTTTTTTTTCTATTAATAGGCAATCAACACAAAAGGGAGGAGAGAAATTTTAATTTTAAATAAAGATTAGGTGCTTTATTATTGTTGTTATATTAGACTAGTTAGAACGAAAAATTTTGTACTCTGTTCTCATGAAAATGGTTTGGAAGAAATTTTATTGTCTAAAAATGACCCACCCCCAAAAATTAGAAATCAAGTTCTAGTGGGCAGTTTGAAGGTATGCTATTTTGCACATGAAACATGCAAATTTGACTCCAGTAAATTCTTGAGGAAACTGTTCCATTGTGTACTGAGAAAAATATCCTAAGTATATTTGATATTTAAACAAGAAAACTAAACTAACCTGAAAGGTTATGCTTCTTGACATTTAATTGCATGGAAAATGGAATGAGATATCTCTTAAAGTTTCTTTTTTAAGAAACTTTTCAAGAATAAGTAAGCCCATTAAATTAATGGCATTAATTTAATCTATTTACCAGATAAATGTGCAACAGTTATTTTACCATTAACTCCTAAATTATACAGAAAAATGTATACCTGAATATTGAAATAAATTTGGTTTTAGAATATTGGAGCAAATTCCTTTCAAATTGTTTCATATTAATAAAATAATTCATAGTATATGCAACCAAATATATCAGAGACTTAATCATATAATGTCTACAAATAAGGGCTGAAAATCTCTGTTCTGAACATCAAAATTTTAAACATCAGAACAAAAACAAATTTAATGAATAAATAAGACCACAGACAGATGAGGAAAGAAGGGACCTAGAGAACACATAACTGCAAGGAAACTAATATTACTTATCATTTAAACATAGAGAAAGCCATCTCTGAAAAGAAGAAAACTTACCCTTTGATACAGTTTGGATGGACCTGGAGAACACCATGCTAAGTGAAATACACAAGTCAGAGAAAGACAAGGACCACATGATCTCACTTATATGTGGAATCCAATGAACAAACTGAATTAATAAGGCAAATGGAGACAGACTCATAGAGAGCAGAATGACAGCTAAGGTAGGGGGAAGTTAAGGAGTTGAAGAACTGAACAAAAAGGGAAAAAGACTCAAGGACATGGACAACAGTGTGGTGATCGCTGGCAGGAGGAGGGTAGAAAGGGACTAAATGGTAATGGAAAAAAATACAATAAAAATTTTAAAAATTAAGTCAGACCGAGAAAGCAAATACCATATTATCACTTATATGTGGAATCTAAAAAACAAAATAAATGAATAACAAAACAGAAGCAAATTCACAGATACAGAGAAAAAATGGGTAGTTATCAAATGGGAGGACGGGAGGGGTTGAGGGAGTGGATAAAAAGGTGAAGGAATTAAAAAGTACAAATTCCAGTTACAAAATGGTCATAGAGATTTAAATATATCATAGAAATTAGAGCCATTAATATTCTAACAACTATGCATGGTATCAGATGGATACTAGGCTTATCGAAATGATAACTTCATAAGGTATATAAATGTTTAATCACTATGTTGTTCACTTGAAACTAATACAATATTGTATGTCAACTGTAATTGGAAAAAATAAATAAATGTTAAAAATTAAAAAAAGGACTGTACAAAGAGAGTTAAAACAAAGCAAAAATGAGGAAAGGTAGTAAATAAAACACAGGAAAAAAGTTCAATACTAAAATGGCTAACTGTGTTTTAATGTTTCACTTAGAGAAAGACCTGATATTTTAATGCATTTTAATATAATTCTCTTAAGTCAAAGTTTGTACATTATGAAAAAATTCAAATACATTGAACTTCACACTCAAAATCAAGAAAAATTCTCACACCCTGGCTAGTGTCGCTCAGTGGATTGAGCACCAGCCTGCGAACCAAAGGGTTGCCAGCTCTACTCCCAGTGTAAGGCACACGCCTGGGTTTCAGGCCATGTTCCCAGTAAGGGGCACACGAGAGGCAGCCACACATTGATATTTCTCTCCCTTTCTTTCTCCTTCCCTTCCTCACTCTCTAAAAATAAATAAAAATAATTTTTTGAAAAAGAAGAGATCTTACTATTAGCAACAACACTGCCAAACCACCATTCTCATTCCTCTCCCCTCAGAATCGTATTTGCAATCAGTCTTAAATATGTTATTGTCCTTGACTTTATCAGCACATGCTTACTATTTTAATTTTTGCCTTTTTTGGATATGTAATCTGAAGATAGCTCTTCCAAATATTCTGTTTAAATACAGCAATGATGGAAGCAACCATACACAGGAGAACTGTGTAAAAGCTCATTATGAAACAAATTGAGGTATATTCAAATAGACAGTAAATGAAGATGAGATATGAGAATTCATGTGATCATAACTTGTTTTTGTCACTAACAAGATATTTTTCACACGGCTGCAGTATCTGTTATGAACTGGGATATTAAAAGAGACATACTATATAGTAAGAAGCAATTGTCCTTATGGTAAACTATTCCTACCACTTTCTAATGACAAGGAAAATATCATTAAGGGTGAGTTGCTTGGGTCACTTTCTAAGAGACTTCAACATAGAGCTGAGCGAAATAATAAAGATTGTTCCCCCATCTTGTGTTAGAACTATTGCAGTTGTCTCAAGTGTTCTCACATTCTTTCATTATTGACACCATTTTTCATATCATAACCAGAATGATTCTATAAAAGCACAGATTTTAATATGACACCCTTTTGCTGAAATCCCTTCACTACTTTTCTATTACTCCTAGAAAACAAAATATTAAAATTTAAGAAAATAAAGAGATTAAGTTCCTTAACATGTATGAAAGGCCTAACCAGTCTATCCTTGTCAAAGTCTCTAATCTCATACCACTCTTTGTCCCTCTGATTGTTCTGTCCCAGTTACAATGGCTTCTTTTAGTCCCCCTAACTCATTTTGATTATTCCTGTCACAGAGTTTCACAGAGTCGATATTTTCTTGCTTGAAATTGTTTTCTTCCTGTTTTCTCTGGTTTATGACTATTCCTTCTTAATATTTATTTGTCTTTGCCACGGGGATGTTTTCTTGGAAAAGCTCTTAGTTAAAATCTGCCTGTCACCCAACTCCTTAGCAATATGCGCTTCTCTGTCATAGCCCTACACAGCTTCAATTTTAAACTGTCTATCTCTTGTCCTTCACAAGAAGGTGGAAAAAACATCTGTATTTGTTCAACGTTCTGTTACCAGCACTCAACTGGTTATAATTAAGAATTCAAAGGAGAGTGATTGTAACTTCAAAATTTAGAAATCTTAAGGGACTATGTGTGGTGGGTATGAGTTAAAATATATCAGTATGATGTGTGCTTCCTACACCTACAGACATGCTTGTGAAGCAAGACTTATGTAAACAAAAGTTTAATCATAAAAGAGTGCACTGTATAAATTAATAGCATAGTAGTAATACCATTCAATTTATGCTATTAAATAATATTTTAATATTATAAATCATTTTATTAAAATATTTTATTTATAAAATAGATTTTTAAAATATTTTCATATTTAATATATACATTTTATGTCTATGCATGTATGTATTCTATTTATATTTTATATTTATAATTTTAAATATTTACCTTTAAGTAACATTTATTAAATATGTTATATATTTAATATTAATAGTAAAGTATTCATTTATATTTGCTCACCTCAGAATAGGCAATAGACAAAAACTAAGGCTTAGAGACTAACTTCTCCAAAATCCAAAAGCATTTTGAAAATAATACAAGTATAGGAATCACAAAATAAAAAAGAGATGTTAGGTAGTATAGATAGCAAACCAAGGCAAGGAGGAGGCGGGAGACATGTTTCACCTGCTAACTTGGCAGTCCTTGAAATTCTATGTATCTTTTCCATTATCCGGGAAAGAAAGCCTTTGAAACTGTGCTTTCATCACGTGATTTGAAAGGCTGAAAAGGGCCCATAGTGCCTAAAGGAGGAAGCTATGAATACCTCTGGGTACTCACATCTCTCCATCCTACCCTCTCCTGGGAAGTCAGCACCACCTTTACCTGTCAATCAATATGTAACTTCTTCACCCTCCCCCATGCTGCCAGCTGTATAAGTCCTCAGGACAAAGGGTTTGGCGGCTTGGCTCTCTGGCTGCCTGGTCTCAGGCCTGCACTTGCCACCTTGGCCCTTACCACCCCTGCGCTTGTCATCCCAGCCTTTGGCTGCCCTTACCTTCGATGCCCTACCCTGCTTCACCCTGAACCTATGTGTTTCTGCCCTCCACCCCCACCTTAGCTAGGCCCATTCTCTTCCACGAGAACGGAGCACCAATAAATCCTGCTTGCACGCTCATGGACTTGCTGATCTTTAATTATTTACTACACTTATGAGAAGAACTGAGTTTCTGGGAGCTTCTTCTGTAACTCCCAGAAACTCCTGTACTATAGAGGTACTCTGACACCAAAACTAGAAATTACATTCTTCCTGAAAATTAAAAATATAGGAGAATAGGAGCATCAGTTGGCTTGTTTATGGGAGCACTGCCCCATGAACTCTTTTATTGGAAGGAGAAGGGATAAATGAGAAATGATACTCATGAGTTCCTTTTGTCCAATTTTTGCCAATGATATACAGAGTAATTTCAACTTAAAAATATCAGTCATTTTTGATTCTTTGATTTCTCTATCTTACTGCCCATATCTAAGAAATATCTATATTGAGATCACTGTTTTACAATGAGGTGGTATAGCATTATAATTAAAAGCACGAACTGTGATATTAGGCTTTCCGATGCCTGTTCTGTGCCATTGATAGGGAAACTCAAGAGCAAAGATTTTAGCCTTAGTTGATAGGCTTAAGTGACTAAGCAAATGGAAAGCTATTATTCCAGGAACTGGAATGGATGACCACATGACTCTATGAGGTCAACGAGGAATTCAACCTCTTTGCCTCAGGGGCCCGCAAGCTAGGAAGTCAGTTTCTGAGCCATTGTATTTAAGGTAGGGAATGTCTGTGAGGCAGATAAAGAATTGTTGACCAACAGATAAAGGAAAACAGTACAAGGAAAATCACTGCAGGACTGCAACTCTTTTCCCATTAATTTTTTTTCCCAAGTTCCATACAAACCCTTTCTTCTCCTAAAAGGGCATCTTGAAATAACATGTTAAGATAGTTTTTGAGGACATAACCCACCATTTTATCAGACTGTTGGCCATCTGAATAAAACACCCATAATAATTCAATCTTTGTGTCTACTTATTGTTTCTGGTAGTGCCAGGTAAAGCAAATGCTGACTTTCCCGCTTTTACTATCACTGGTGACAACTGCCGAGAAGTAAAATCTTAACAAATGCTCCAGAGAATATCAGTTTTGCACCTCGTTTTATACATTCCAATAAAAGAAGGAGTAAGGGAGTTACATGGAATTCATGGGTGATAGATTAGAGAGAGGGAAGAAAGCAAAGGGGGGTGGGAATCTCTGGGAACTGATTAAAAAGTATAACAATACACACATACTTCTTTTACATAGGTGGGTATGGGATAGTTGACAGTTAAGCAACATAATAACAACAATGAGATACTCTGGTCTCCTGCTATGATGGGAGGGTGTGCCCTGAGGGGTCTGGAAAAAGGAAACTACCTTGACATGACAAAGGTATGTCATTTAGAAGCAAAAAGACAATAGACATGCTCAGTGAAGGTAAGGATTGACCTGTGTCAAGGAAGATACTGGCCCAGGATATAACTACCTACCACGACCTGTTATTAGTTAGAAAGTTTTAATTTCAGACCATTCTATGTGGTTACTTTAGGTCTACAAGGCCACCATGTAAACCTCCCCTGAGCATGTCAGTTTTATTATGTGTACCTCTTTTGTCCACAATGTTGTCATTATGTATCAGTTGTAATAACTCACATATAAAATATGTAACATGCACAGATCTTACACCCTTCATAAAAATTAATTAAACATGGATTATAGATCTAAATGTAAAACACAAAATTGTAAAACTCCCAGAAGTTACATAGAAGAAAATCTAGATTATCTTGGTTATGACAAAGACCTTTTAGATATAATAGCAAAGATACAATACATGAAAGAAATGATTGCTAAGCTGGACTTCATTAAAATTAAAATCTTCTGCTATGTAAAACAGACTTCAAGACTCTAAAAAGACAAGCCACAGAATGGGGAAAAATATTTATTAAAAAAATCTGATAAAGTACTGGTATCCAACATATACAAAGAACTCTTAAAACTCAACAATAAGAAAACAAAGAACCTGACGAAAATGAGATACCTCCACAAAAAAGATATACACATGGCAAAATAGCACATACAAAAGATGGCCCACATAATATTCTATCAGGAAAATGCATATTAAAACAAAATGAGATGTCACTGAATATCTATTAGTATGGTCAAAATCCATAACACTGATAACACCAATGAAAGCAAGGACACGGAGCTGCTCTCATTCACTGCTGATGGGAACACAAGGTGGTTCAGCCACTTTGGAAGTGAATTTGTCAGTTTCTTAAAAAATGAAACATATGCTTAGCTTTTGATAAAATTCAGTAATTGTTCTCCCTGATATTTACCTTAATGAGTTGAAAACATGTCCACAGAAAAGTGTGCACACAGAAGTTTGTAGCAGCTTTATTCAAAATCGCTACATCTTGTAAGCAACCAAATACTCTTTAGCAAGTGGAAATATAGATTATGGTACATTCAGAAAATGGAATACTAGTAAGTGCTAAAAAAGCATGAACTATTAAGCCATGGAAAGACATAGAGGAAGCTTAAATTCACATTACTAAGTAAAAGAAGCCAATCTGAAAAGACTAAATGCTGTATGATTGCAACTATATGACATTCTGGAAAAGATAAAATTATGGAGACACTATAAAGATCAGTGGTGGCCATGGATAGGAGACCAAAGCAAACTTTAGAGGGAAGAAATGTATAGCATATTGTAAATTCTTTGTAACGTTCAGCTATTTTAATTGTTGTAATTGTTATTGTTCTATGTTCAATGATGCAACCCCTGTCAGTAGGCTTCGTCTTCTGAAAGGTCACTTAACTGGTTTCGCACTTTTCTCACACCCCTTTCTCATGCATATCTAGTCAGCAGTTGAAATGATCTTTTAAAAATGTAAATTGGAATCATATTGTTCTTCTCATTGAAAATCCTTCATAACAATCCTTCACACTCAGACTGAATTTCAAAATACTTGTATTCTTTGATGCCCAGTATAATCTAGGCCCTACCCATCTGTTCAGTTTTAATGCTTGCTACTCTTCATCGTGTTTCATTGACACTTCTTAGACGAAAGAAGTTTTCTTTTCCTACATCATGCCAATGTCCTTCGTCTGGCTGCCCTCTTTTTCCACTGTCTTCCTCCCTGCAACCCATGCCAATGGATTATTTTTCTGGAATACTCATGCAATTACTCTTTACTTTGGTTGTTTGCTTTCTAATGTCAGGTTACAGCTTAACTAGCACTTTCTCAGAGAGGCACCCCCTGACCACTCAATCTAAAGTATCGCCTCCATTCTTGACTCTCACAAAAAATGTCCTTCTGTTTCTCTTTGTCATATACTGTGCATTCTAATTAAATACTTACTATGTGTTACTTGCATATTGCCTATTCCCCACATGACCCCATGAAGGCAGGGTTCATGACTGTCGTGTTAATCATAGTATACCCAGAGACTTGTATTTAGCATAGCAAATAGTCCAAGCCTAATAAAATATTTGTTGAATGAATAAATGAAAAGTACTCAGATAATTAAGTGAAAGGGTATGCATTTTGATTAAACATTATTGAAGAAAATCACAGACTGCATATTTTAAAAGCTTTTATAAAATATTAATATTAGCTAACATTTATTGAATGCTTATTGAATGCCTACTATCTGCAAAGTACATAAGTTAATGTATTTTCCTCACAACACACCTGTAAATATAATTATATTCATACTTCTGATAAAAAAAACGAGGCTCAATTACATTAACTAATGTTTCAAATTACCCAAATTGTAAATAATAGAGTCTCTAGATCTATGCAATTTCAGGATCTTTCTCTAACACCACAGCTTGGCTATTAAGGTAGATTAGACATTATGTATTCAAAGTCGCTAATTTCTGTGATGAGAAAATGAGGTACAGAGAGATAAAATGCCTTACTAGATACCATAATAAGAGACAAAGCTTCTGGACTTCCAATCCAAAGAGCATTTATTGTCCTTGTATTGAAATACAAATAGCAGTTAAAGCAATCATAAATCACTTCAGAAAATCTTAATAACTTATCTTGTTCAAGCAGGAGGTCTACAAATAATTTATGCTATTGTTAAAGACTTTTTTTTTTTCTTTCCTTAGAGGGATTATGCCTGTTCTGTGTTTTAGGTTTTTAGAAGGTGTCTTATTAGCCTTGGTAATTTGACAGCTCGGAAATAATAATAATAATAATAACAACAACAATAATATCACCCAGGCATGTTGCAAGAAATATGTGTTCTAACTAATAACTACACTTTGTATCCTTCAAATTTTCTTCAAATTCTTTTATCATGTGGAAGCATATAATATCATTAAATAGATATTTTTGATAGTCTGATTCTGCTTCCTTTGTAAATGTGAATTCTAAAAGCAGGATGACAAGAAGAAGCAAGGCTAAATAATTACTAAAAAAAAAAAAAAAATTCAACCAGGCCTTGGCTCGTGTGCCTCAGTGGATTGAGTGCCGGCCTGCGAACCAAAGGGTCATTGGTTTAATTCCCAATCAGGGCACATGCCTGGGTTGCAGGCCAGGTCCCCAGTAGGGGGTGCATGAGAAGCAACCACTCATTGATGTTTCTCTCCCTCTCTCCCTCCTCCTCTCTCTAAAAATAAATAAATAAAATCTTTTTAAAAATCCAACATTTTTACATGATATCAATATTATATTTGTTCCTTAGCTTATTGACATTCTGAAAAGGTTACTACCATAATATCTATTAAAATCAGCATGTTGTATGTTTTAATAAATAGGTTTTGAAACCAAAGTTTCAGGAAACCCAACAACAATGTTAATAATAACATTCATAATCACTATATAATGTTTATTAAGGAAATAATACGTAACATGCACTGTGCTCTGATTATTTTTTTCATGCTCTATATCATTTAATATGCACAGTAACCTAATAACAAAAGGAAAATATCTTTATCATCTCATTTTACTCATAATAAAGTTGCTCTTTGCAAACTTTAATTATAACTGTTACTTCCTAGTTGTTAATGGAAGAGCTATTCTTGTGACCTAGATCTTCATGGATCACAAGACCATACACTTTTACAATACAACATTAAAATGATGCCTTTGGAAAGGGCAATTAAAAAAAAAACAAACTGTTGGAATGTCCTATAGGGATTTCCCTTCTAATATTGAGAATCTTCAAAATACATGAATAGAGTCTTAAGCACTTGAAATTAAGAACAAAGTAAGTTATACAGGTTTACTCCATATCAAATAAAGATCATTTTGTCTATACTGGATCAAAGATTCAATTCAATTTGATTGAACTACATGCATGTTTACTAAAGTGTGTTAGAAGGAAGGAGAGCTTCAAGAAGAAAGGAAGTCATAGAGGGGAGAGAAAAAAGGATACATTTTGTTAAAGTGAAAGTAGCTAATTGTAATTAAAGGTCAAAGTGTGTAGGGGTAGTTAGTCAGCCTATCTCTCACCTGATAACCATTAAAAAGTATTATCAGTACTTCTTGGGAACCCCTATCATTCAGTTTCCTTATCTGTGAGGTGAGAATTTGGTATATCAAATGTATTATTAGTTAAGTAGATATGTAATATGTAATGGTTAAGTGGCTGGAAGGAAGAAAGAGGGAATGGAAGAACTTGGTAAGTTATGAAATTCACAGGTAGACATGAGGAAAAGTGTGGGGGCCTGGAAATTCTGTCATATTAGGAGCTTCAAGTTAGTTCTGAATATGATTATTTAAAAAAATAAGATTCTAACCAAATGTAAGTGTTTATAGTGAAAAGCAAATGTGTGATAACTTTTGTGTTTTAGGTAAATCACTCTTTTGTCCTTGTGGTGCCAGATTTAAGACAGATTGAGTGATTCAGAGAGTAGAATCACAAAAACAATGTATGCAAACTGTTTCAGTAATCCAAATGTGAAATTATCAGGTAAAAAACCCTAAAGTTTTAAGAATAGAAAGGAAAAGAGGCCTGTAGTTAATATTAGAATATAAAAGTGATGTTATGGTGAACACTGAATGAGGGTATGAAAAGTAGCATCAGACAAATTCAGGTTTCTATCCTGAGTATTTATTAAACTAGATAATGAGGCTAGGGAAAAGAGAAATGATTCAAGCTTTGTTCATGTTGAGATTATAAAACAGAAAAAAACAGGTGGCAAAATAGGAAGTTGCTGCTTTTGTATAATAAGAATGTCAAACAGTTTTATTTTAAAAATAAACATTCATGATCAAAGAAGAAAATATCTTATTTCTCATCAATGTTCCTCTAATATACAATAAATGCAAAGACAAATTCCACCAGTAATATAATTCCAAATAGAGTAAGAAATGAAGTCGTATTGATTGTGTTCATATTAAATTTGTGTGCCTAAACCCTATATAATTTCCTAGAAGATAAGAAAGTTGGGCAGTTAAAAACAGGAATTTATTAACATGATTAAAGGTGTATGTCTTTGCTTTGCCCTTTTGATGTAGGGAACACCTATAATCCTTGAACTACACCTGACAGAGGCAACTGTCTCTGCTAAAGACATGGAGTTAATCCCCTAATTTGCTTCATAAAACATTCACGAATTTTAATCTCTGTGTACAATGAAGCTTTTTCAAGAACAACAAGAACACACTTAATTCCAAAAATGACAGTCTGGGAAACATCATTATACTGAGTTTATACTAAAAAAAACCAAAACACAAACAAAAAAAACCTCCTCCAATATCCAGGGTCCTAGACATACTCTAATGGTGAAGGATTTGAAAACTTATGATTCAAGCTAAATCAAGCTAAATGAATAACTGATAAGTGTAGTTATATAAAAGTTGAGATGATTTTTTCATTACTCTTTCAATTCAAACTGTTGTAAATAACAGAGAAATCAAATGCAGGCCAATTTAGGGGAAAATAATCTTTATAAACTGACACGACTCAGCCAGCAGAAGGTTGGGTGTGGCTCTGGAGGCACCGAGATTCAGAGCTGTCTCTGTCTGTTCCTGCTGAGCTGCTGCCATTCCCTAATGTTACTCGGTTCTTCAGTTTTACACCATCGACAAACCAAGAGGACAAGAGAGTTTGATCTCCTTATAGGAAGTTGGTTCTCATTAGCTTTGATGAGCTTCCCTTGGACTGGTGCACCTCCTTGGTGAAATAACCATAGCAAGAAAGATAGAATCTGTCAGTTGGCTTTTCCCAAGTAACCTGTTCCAACTCCAGTGACCAGAAATTAGGCCAGTGTCATCCAAAACATACGAGTTGAGGTTGGGGTAAGCATGTTTCACAAAGTAAAACTGAGGGCGGTTCATAGATGCAGATTGTATTGATGCTGGATGTGAAACTTATCAAATGCCCACTTCAGTGTAAATAACTTGGAACTGTTTCTGGCACTTATGAAGGAAACAAATACATTTAGTCAATCAACACATTTAGAGTATTCTCTAGAAATTTATACTCACTTAATTTATAGAGTCACTATAATACACAAGCATTGAAATACAAACATAGAAATATGCCTTATATGAATAGGTAATTAATTCAAGTTGATATGTAAGTGGAAAATAAACTTGAGGAAAGTTTAACTGTATGAATGATTAATAACAAGATATTATTTTCATTATCTGAATTGGGAATAGTTAAAAGATATTGCTAATTGTTAAGGGTGAAATGATAAGGATTTCACACATAGCTTGAAAAAAATTTAAAAATTGCTATAATATCTCTGTTGAGCTCTTGCCAGTATAAATCAAAATATTCAATATTAAATAATGGTTAAAATTGAAAAGAATCTAATTTTAAAAAAATGCTTAGGTATATTGTGATATATTCCAAATTCCAATGGTATATTCCAGTGATACTATGAAATCAAGCCTGGTGTTTTAAGGTTATATCGATATATTGGAAAATGCTTATTATATATATATTTTATATATATAATATATTTAATATATAATATATTTATATATAATTATATTATATATTATTATTAATATTTATATTAAATCACCTTTGGTATTTAGCACACATACACATAGACACATACATATAGTCACAAATGTGCATACCAACATTTATATATAATTATATTATATATTATTATTAATATTTATATTAAATCACCTTTGGTATTTAGCACACATACACATAGACACATACATATAGTCACAAATGTGCATACCAACATATGTACACACTGTCATGAATTGTACAAAATGTTTTTGTTTTTTTTAGGTCATCAACACATTGACAAGCATCCTTATCACACTTTAGATTTCAAATGTTCTTCAAGAAATAAAATTTACTTTTATAATTTAAAAAGAGGACCTTCATCCTTGTTCCTTTCTATATTAGTATTAGCGACTTAACTCAGATGCTAACTCTCTCTTCTCTGTATCATTGCATAGCCTTCACCCTATTATCTTCCCTGTCTCTCCAGCTCATATACACCCTCATGAGTTTTGCTAGTTGTCTTTCTAAGCATATCTGATTGTAATCCTTCTATATTTTAATATTATTAGGATTTTCTGGTTGGTAGTGACTATATCATAATCTCTGTAATAGTGTATAAAAGGTTCTTCACATTCTGCCCTTGGCAATCTGTTTAGTTTCATATCCTGCTCATGCCCACATATGTACTATGGCCCTCATGCTCCTATAAAACCCAACGTGCTTGGAAAATTACATGTACTTTTATGACTCTGAGTATTGGTTTATGCCATTCTGGACCTTAGAATATAATTTTTCTATTCCCAATTGCCTCACTAGAATATTTTCTACTCCATTAAATTTTCCCCAAATTCTCCACACCAGGTAGTGTTAGTCTACCTTTTGTAATACCTTAGAACTAATGGTGCTACAACCTTCAATCAGCAACAAAAGAACATGCAGCGCAGAAGAACAAAACACTAATAAGTACTTGCTAAGTGAATGAATAAACGAGTATCTATATTGCTTGAAGAGCTCAGAGGAATAATACACCTAATTCCTTCTGAGAACATAATTAAATTGCCATTAGATGACAATTCCTCTTAGCTACACCATGACTTCTTTCTTTCCCCTTGGCTTGTATAGCATTTGCTCTCCCACACTTCCATCCCCAGATGCACCTCAAAACATACTTATATTTTTCTTCAACTATATTTTACTCTAATATAATTTATATGATCTTAGTTAATCTGTGAACCCATATCATGAGGGTTTACAAATTCCATTTTAGCTCTAGATCCATATTTAAGTTTTCATTTGACAAACATGTATTACTTCATTACCTGAAACTCACTGTTCTCACAGCTGAACTCATCATCATTATTCTTTTTGTTAGAAACATCACCTTCTTTAATAATAAAAATTATCAGCCTCAAAAATCTTTCATTCTTAGCTCTCCTTTATGTCATATCAGTAATTCTCATTTTTATTATTGTCACCCCTAATTTTCATTTTCTGTTCATCTTTTTAAATCTATTTTTTTTCCTAGTGTCTAAGTCTTTATTTCTCTAGCTTATACTATTAAAGTGTAACTTGCTTGCTCTTGTTTACCAAATGTTTTTTAAAAACATGCCCATCTATGTGGATTATTTTACAGATGTACACACTCTGTCCAGAAGGTATCCAGCCATGTAATATGAAAAATAGACACATTTATTGAAGATACAAGATACAGAAAACACTGTACATAGTACAATGAGACTTCAGTCCCCTTCAAAGTAGGCACCTTGGGACCTCACATAGTTCTCCCAATTGTCATTAGCTGCCCCAACATATTTTCCTGAATCTCATCAATGGTCTGAAATCTCTTCCCTTTCAAAGGTTATTTTAGTTTTAGGAAAAGCCAGAAGTCACAGGGAGCCAAATCCAAGCTGTAGGAGGGTTGAGTCACCTGGGTGATTTGGTATTTTGCCAAAAAACTCTGCACAAGACACGATGCATGAACTGGTGCATTGTCATGATAAAGCTACCAATCACCAGTTGCCCATAGCTGTGGCCTTCTGAATCATCCAAACAGTTTCCATGGAGGAATGTTCAAGCTTCATTTAAAATCTGATGTAGATTTGTTGCTCTACTTGCTCAGCCATTTTGAATGCAATAGCCACACAGTACACATGCTCACTCAATGGCATCTACCACCCCACTGACTAGTACAGTGAAGTCATCATTGTTCATGCTTGTGCATTTCAGTCCGTTCACCTTGGCTGCCAGGTTACGTCAATGTGGTGCAAAGTGTTCTCATTATATTAACAATGGCTGGACTTTTTCTGTACCGACTTTATCATATAGAGGAATTTTAAGGTAGTGGTGAAAAAACATTGTTTTTGAGTCAGTAATACTAATTTTGGTCTTTTTTCAACCCCTCAGAATGATCTTTGGAATATTACGTAACTGCTCTAGGCTTCAATATTGTCAACTCTCACATATAAATAACAAAACATCTTTCAGTTTTTAGAGCATTTAAATTGACTGTCATCTGAGATGTAAGGGTTCATTACTTTTCATCAAATATGTAAAGATAGCTATGTATTTATTATGAAACTAATAATTAGTGGAGCATTGGAAGGGGAAATACCCTTACTTTTATCCCATGTTCAGGATCAGTTTTGAAATTACAGTATCTTTAGATGTAGAACTGAAATATCACATTTATTTTTATTCCTCTTATATTATAAGCAGGGGTGTCCAACCCATGGTCCACAGCCCACATGCAGCCCAGGGTGGCTACAAATGTGGCCCAACACAAAATCATAAATTTACTTAAAACATGAATTTTGTGTGTGTGTGTATTTAATGTGTGCTGCAATGTATTTAATGTGTGGTCCAAGACAAGTCTTCCTCTTCCAGTGTGGCCCAGAGACACTAAAAGATTGGACACCTGTGTGAACATAGTTTATGCCTGTGGTCATGTGACCTAACCACAATTAGGGTTTCCTAATTCTGAATCTCAGAATTAAACAGACTTCGCCACCTGATGACAGATAAAGCTGAGTGGAAAAGTCTTCATCACATGAACAGAGCACACTTCCTTTAAAAGTCATGGCACAAAGAAGGAGAGTAAAATGCATGGTCCCGTGAGTATCTCACTTCCAGGGGAGCAGAGAGAGATCTGGAATTAGGCTACATTTGCCTAGTTTCTTTCTGTAAATTCACCAGTCAGATCAAGTATCTCTTCTTTCCCTTGAGAAAAGTGAGAAAGTCGGTGGAAAAAGGGTAGAAAACATAAATGAAAGGAAACATTTGTAGTCGAGGAGACCAGTGCTCCATAAGAATGACAAAGATCTTAGTTCATACTAGGTCTACCAGATGCCCAATAAATTGTAACTACTTTTATTAGTTTAGATGTATCTTCCAAAAATATATTTTACTTTCTTACCACAAAGTTTCAGTTATACCTAAGGAACCTCAGGGGGAAAAAAAAAAGACAAGTACACTTCCTTTGTATGTTGCTCAATGTCTTTTTCATTTGAATCCCCATTTTCTTCGAGCTTCATCTCTTATCATACACTCTCTCAATACACAATTTATCATCCCAAAGCCACTTGTTCAAATTTATGGTATAGGTCTTTTCTTGCATCATTTCCTTAGCCTAAAATGCTCTTCAGACCTTAAGTTAAATGCCAATTTTTCTCTTGTCCATATTATAAGCCTATAACTTTATTTAGCACTTACTTCATTCTTTAGGATATTAATTACTCAGTAAATCTCCCCTACTCAAAATTTATATTGCCTGTGGATTGAGTCTAAATCCCTACCCCACCTACCAGGTTATATCATAGTATATATGGCATATAGAAAGTGCTTAATATGTATTTGATTAAATTAGTTTGTATTCATGAACTAATTCACTTATATTTCTACCACCAGGCCATCATATGTTAAAAATTATTAAATGTTACTGGCCCAAGGACTAGCTATGTCATAAATTGTTAATTCACCTGAGTTTTAACAAAAGGAAAGATTGACAACTATTTTATTCTTCAACAAATGGTATTAGAGTTTTTAAATCAGCTATTTTTGTGCTGCCATGATAATTCCCATGACTTTAGCCTATAAAAAGAGTGTTAAGACAAATACCATTTGGAAAGTCAAAGGTAGATTTATATGAATTTGTATCTCCTTCCCCAGAGAGATGTTGTAGAAATTTTATTGCTCTATTCCCTCAAGCCTCAAAGAGTTAGTAAAATTTAAATTCCCTAATCCCTCTGTGGAGTAATATCACCATAGAGTTACAACCATTATAAATGAAAGTCTATGTAATGTACTTTATTTAGAAGTTTTTAATAAAAGTAATAGAAACTAACTGGTTACCCACTTGTCATTCACTTACCGCAGCTTGATTGACAAGCTTGCAGATTCAGGATTGCCTACATCTTACATGGAATTAGGGTTTGGTGGGAGGAGACATGTTATTGACATATTATTTTGATCAGCGATTGCTAATTTAATCTTCACAGATTCTTAAAATAGAGATAGTATAGAAATTCCCACAGACACATTCCTTGTAAGAATGCAAATACACTCAGGTGGCCACCAACCTCAGCCCTGCAAAAAAGGAAAAGGTTAATGTTCCAGTTTTCTGTTAAAAAGGGAAAGATGGGTTTAGAATTCATAATTTCATTTCATAATCACTTGAAGCTTTCTTAATGCATCATCAATTGCATCATCATAATTTTCACTGTCTTGTTTTGTACCTTATAGTATAAATCGAATGAAAAAAAAATTACTGCTCACTGATCTGGCAGTAGTATAACCCTGCATTTTACTTGGTAGAATTTTGGACCTCAGTTATTGCTTCGTGGCTGGGTTCATTGAATTAGCCTGTTGGGGGTCATACCTACAGAAGTGAAAATTTCCCCTAACCCAAGGACCGAAATGCTACACTCACTTGCACACTAAGTGAATATGAAAAAGTTTATTACTTACATAGTGAGCCTTTCTGGGAGAAGAGGGTGGGTCCCAAGAAGGTCTGAAAATTGCTTGAGAAGCAAGGAAAGGAGACTTAAATGGGTTTTTATGGTGGTTAGGGTTTGGGGCTCAGGTTGTTTGATCCTGCAGGCTTGCACTTCCTGTCCATACTAAAGGCAGAAGCAAGCACGCTTTCTTTTCAGCTTGCTCAGATGTGAGATGGAAGGTGAAGAGGGAGAATTGCACTTTGAATCTGGCAGCGGTTAAAAACCAAAAATGCATTCATACTGTTACATAGTCCCATTTTATACATCATTGAATTTTACATGAAACTCATAAAGGTAACTAACTCAACAACACAAAACTATTAATTGTCAGAACCAGAACTCATATATATATGAGGGCAATTTCACAGGACTTGTTTTTTCTGCTATACTTACCGTGCCTTCCTCAAAAGGAGGTGAGGATCAAAAACTGTAGTCATTCCTTGGTACTGGGTTTCAGAACTCATCAAATGCTGCACTCGCCACTTTTTGATGAGAACAAAATGATTCAACATTCAGTGCTTGCTCAGGAATCGTTGCACTTGCTAGAAGTTGTATGAGTACTGAGGCTGCTCCACCAGAGAACATGCTTCATCTTTTGGTACTCGTTGGTTTTAGCACTCCTCTGGAGGTCAGGAATGAATTAACAATGAGCAACAAGGTACCGCTTAAACCAGTTGCTTATATATTTCCATTTGAAAATGTCCCCTAAGACTTGCTATTATTGGAACAGATCTAAGGAGTAATTACACTTGAATCAACTGTACTCCCTGATTTAGACACAATGTGTCAGATCAGGACCAACTTAGGAAATCATTGTCTTGTAAATAAATTGTAGAATATTTTGAAATGTGTCTGTAACTCTGGTACTCTAGTTCCTTTACCTGTCTAAATAGTGCAGTTCCCGCCAGCTGTGCTGCACGTTATAGCATGGAGCAAACCATCTTTGTTAGGCAAAGTTTAACTTCAGAAACAACAGTGGTTCAGGATAGAGTCAGCCCGGTTTCCAATGCCTGCTATTAGTTTACTTGTCCAGCTTTTGACCCCTATTGCTTAAATTCTTGTTCTGATTCTTACCTGAATTTCCTACATCCTCTGAAGTATGATGTTTCTGCTTTTTGTTTATGTACTGTGTGCTCTACAGCTGATGCTGGGGCATTGAATGCTTCCAGGTCTCTATTTTGTTACTCACACCCTATCACAGTTTACATTATGGCATATCTGCCTTCAACTTACATCTTACTAGGAGCATCAAAGCCACCATTGTAAAAACCCTCTTGTCTGAAATCGTGTCCATTGGAACAAAAAGACAGAAAACTTGGCTCCAGATAGTAGGTCCTCTCTTCTCCAACAAATTTAACCATATTCCCGCATATTCCTCAAGAGGTTTTCTCATCTGGACAAAAACGTCCAGGATTCATTTCTTTTTTATTTGTAAGGTTTGTCACCATTCATTTTTGAGTAACTACTGTTTTTTACTAAAGTCTGTGGAGCTGGTTTCTTTCTTACCATGGAGATTTCTTAGGGTTTTTAGAGGTCGAAAGGTTGAGCTACTTAGAATATTTTTAAGAATCAGTGAAATGGCCAGGATGAAATTCTCTCATTATTTACTAATATGTTATCATCTGAGTTGGTTTTCTTATTCATTGTCAATGTATCCTGTTGTATCTGACAAAGATAAACTGTATTCTTATTATCACCATTAAATTATTGGAAGTAAATTTAGTATCCTCAATTTTAGAAATCTTCTCACTTGATAAAAACATTAAATCCATTTTCAATCTGTATCAGTAATGGACTGATGGAGTTTTCCAATTCACTTTCTACCCCAGGCCTTTTCCAGTGCTAATACAGAGTCTGCTATCTTTATTGGGTCTAGAAGCCTGAATGGAATTTTTACCTTCTAATCTAAACTACATAATGCAAGAAAAACAACTAAATTAATTCGGTTTTTGCACCAAGCATCTGGAGTTCCTGGATGGTCAAACCATATAGCTATTAGGAGTTAAATGCCAAAAGTTACCCGTGTCAGAGAGCAGGTTGTTATTTTAGAGATCTTTCTACAGGTCCACTGTTGGATTATTGGTGCCCAAGGGAAATCTATTTTAAGCCCTGAAAATTTACCAAAAATTAATGTCGTTTTTGTAACCTCAAACACCCTGAAGTGTCAGCACTACCCCTTGAAAAGGCAGTGTTTTCTTCCAACTTCCATGACCCAAAAATGCAACATCAGGGTTTGTGTTTACCTGTAAACAATAAGGTAATTCTAGAGCAATCAATATAGAGAACAGATCCTGCTTGCCCAACTGATGAGTTTCTATTACAATCTACTGGCAGGAGTCTTTAATCAGCGTTACTGGTTTTGAAAGGTAATCCCTGTGGATGAGGCAGTGTTGCATGGTGGGAAGAACACCAAATTTGTAGTCAAATATCTCTAGATTCTAATTGTCATTCTGACATTTGATGTCTATGTGATATTGGACATGTTGTTTTGCATCTTTTAATGTCAGTTTCATCATCTATAAAATAAAATGTCTACCTTATAGAGATAGTATAAATACTTGAGTGAATGAAAAGAGCATTTATGCTAGCACCAATAGTTTACATCCGCTATTATTAAAATACCATATGATGATTTCACTCATATGTGGGAC
Source organism: Mormoops blainvillei (assembly GCA_004026545.1). Classification (NCBI taxonomy): domain Eukaryota; kingdom Metazoa; phylum Chordata; class Mammalia; order Chiroptera; family Mormoopidae; genus Mormoops; species Mormoops blainvillei. The sequence goes on from PVJD01009922.1 coordinate 43,741, forward strand.
ATAAAAGTGAAAGCAACAAATTAACACACAAGAAAAACAGCAAAAACTCATAAACACAGACAATAGTATGGTGATTACCAGGGTGAAGAGGCTTGAGGGATGGATAATAAGGGATAAAAGTGGTCAAATATATGGTGATGGAAGATTTGACTTTGGGTGGTGAGCACACAATGCAATATACAGATAAATGTATCTTAGAATTTTACACTTGAAACCTATATAATTTTATTAACCATTGTCACCCCAATGTATTTAAATTAAAAATAAAGTTTAAAAGACAGTGATTTAGCCTCAAGATTCATTATTGAAAGAATATATTCTGTTTCAATCAGTTCTTTCCCTGGAAAAGTGTTGGTAGAACACATCTATATATTTTGTTTAAGAGCTAAATATTTAAGATACTGATTTTTAGTTGACATTCTATACTACTTAGCAATAATCTTAACATTCCTACTTGACTCCCTTGTCTTTTAATTTTCTACAATACCTGAATGCCTTAATCTCTATAAATAGCTCAGTCTTTTAATTATAATTATGATCTATTTCTTTTCATTGTATGTGCTCTTAATTTTCTTTTCTTATAGATGAATATGTCTCTGTGCCTTTATCTGTCTTTCCCTCCTTTCCCTTGATATTTCTAAGGAAGACCTTTACTCAAAGAACTTTCTTTGATCCCATCTTCTCTGCTTAGGATCAAGCCCTATCACCTTCTCTTTCTACTGTATCTTCCCTCTTTTCCATTTCAGTGATTTCTCATTCTTAGTTTACTAAAGAGTTTGCACAATTTTTCTCTGTCCTAAAACATCTTCCTGCTCAGATCTGATCCCTCTCAACCCAATGCCCCTTTATCTTTCCCTCTTATCTTCAATAAACTATATGCTGCTGGAAATCCTTTATGAAAAAAAAAAGAGTAGCTACAAAAATCTTTCTACATGACAATAATTAAATCTTATAATCTCTTTGAATCTCAGTTTCCTCTTCTAAAAATAGGAAAAATGAGTATCTTTAAGTTGAAAGACTTGTAAAACAGAAATAAATATATTCAAATATTAATTTTAAAAACAACAAAAATAAATATTTAAAATATATATGAGGGAAATTAAGTTATGCATTACTTTTTTTCTTCTTTGGTAGAATCAAATGAGGGTAATTTTATAGCCAAAAGCTGTTTGGAATGTGAATGTGGTTAAAAGATTTGAGAAATAGAAATTGAATGGACCTTATCCCTTGACATACAGTAGTCATTAAATCAATGTGTATAAAAGAATATTTTAGCTGAAGTATTTTGCAGTGTTCTTTATATTTTATGATGAAAAGTGTGGGTGAAAATCAGCCTGAATACCATACATTTCTTATTATACAATTTTGCATTTTCAACTGTCCTTCATGTATAAAAGTTTAAGAGGTAGATTTTTCTAAAATTGTGGATCTTGTCTTCCCTCTTTAATTTTAATTCGAAACTCAATGTAGCTAAGCTTATTACTCTTTATGAATACCTCACAATGTGGTCTTCATCATCATCATCAACATGGTTATATTTATTACATAAAATTAAAGTTATTTTAATATTCAGTATCACCTTTTTAGAAAGCAAATTTGTGGCTCTAAGAGTCATGAAATAAAATCAGTAGCTGATCCTATAGGAGATAAGTGCTATAATGGGACTACTTCCTGACCCCCAAATTCAATAATGTATACTTTGATCTGATTTAGCAATTACAGAAATCAAATTGAATAATAAATATAACCTAGGATCTATGTAGGCAAAGTAATATATATTTATCATTTTATTGAAATAAAAGTGTACAATTAGCTAAAGGTATTTAAAATCAATTTATCATCTTAGCCATTAGGGTGATTCTAAAAACACCCACTAAATACCTCAGGGACTAGGAAATTCATTATGCATTGGTGTAAATTTAGAGCAAATATGCTAAACACCTGTTATCTTAGGCTCAAAAATAAATGATTACACAGTATTATAACATTTAACATGTGGAACCAGTTACTATAGGCTCATGTGAGTATTAATCAAATAAGGTAAATAATACTAAAAATTGGTAGAAAAAAAGTTATCTTTTTGTTTGAAATGATATTAGCCACCAAAATATGGTTCATGCATACAAGTCAAAATTGTTTCAAATAATTTTGTATATAATCTTAGGAGAATATCTCAGGTTTTACACCCACACTGAATTTGTGTAACTGATATGTGTACATGATTTTCCTATAATATCTTTAATTACAAATATACATATGAGGATATCTCTCATGCCTTTCTAGGGAAATAAATCAGATCTAATTTTTATTAGAACTCTTGCTACTAAAGTATTATTGAAAGAATACTGAATTTTTTTGTATGAAAAGAATAGATTTTTTAAGTCCTTTTCTTTTTTATTTTTTTGACAGTCTACACAAATATAATTAAAAGGGTAATCATAAGTGTTTTGGCATCAAAAAACATAAGTAGCTAAGCTATTAAATTATAAATAAAAATCACTTATTTTTTTAACCTTTATAATGCAAATCGTGTTCTCATAAAAGGATCAAAGTGTGTTTATTACTTCCTTGGATTTTTAAAGAGGTAATGAGCAGTAAACTCAGCAATTACTCATACATATTACTAAATGTCATTCATTGAAGAGCAGCAAACTATGAAGAAGGAAAGATATTATCTGTTAAAGGGGGAGACTTTGGTCTGATTTCATACTCCATAAGTTCTCTCATTCTTCGATGTAATGCTTAAATAATTTTACTCGCAGCGTTACAAATAAAGGTAGAAAACTCTTGAAGTCTGTTTGACTCTGGTTTAATTGAAATGCCTTTTCCATAATTGTGTTTGCTAATTCAACCAGTAAACTTGATGTGCTTTTAAATGATACAAAGCTAGATAGTATATTACAATTTGTAAATGGTAAATCATGATGTTAAGAAAAATCTGTGTTGCTTTTACCAATCCACTGGCTTGGGTTTCTGTAAATCTCTTTTATCTGCACCAATAATTATAATACTTCAGCAAGGCAGTTTTAATTAAATGTCATCCTTTAAAATCAAGAAACACTTACCAGGTCAAGTAGGTCTAGGATAAAAGTAAAGTTTGCTCTCAAATCATAGATTACTTAATATTCTTCTATAAAGAAAAATTGTAAATGGGGCATACATAATTCTCCTCATACAGTTTTAATGAGATTTAGGCCAGTTCAGAATTTTATAATTTTGCATCTCTTAGTTGAAGGGTAATTCTTTGACTATGAAAAACATTTCCACAGGAAAGTATTTCATGTATTAAATCTGATATTTTTTTATTTTTTTGAAAATTATAGTAGGAGACATAATAAATTACTCTCCAAGTAAAAGAACAACCCAAGTTACAATTTTTTAGTTACTTTAGTTCAAGATAGTTTTGTTACCTGTTTTATTGTATTTGTGAGTATATAAATTAAATATATAAATTGTACAAGATATATTTATATAGCTTCTAAGCTATTAAAGGAATAACCAAATTCCTTGCTAATTTCATTAGCTTGAGGAAAATATGAAGTCTTTAAATATTCGCTGTTTTACATATCAAAACACCACATCGCCATTCTTTTATTCAATTACTCTTATTTAGTGTCAACTACAAGTATGTTAAAGTAGAGACACAAAGAAGTGAGTAATTGATTCTCCTGGGATAGTTAGAAAACTTCAGGTAGGATCTGAAGTTTTAAGAAATATAATAATAATAATTTATTAATCACTTTAATGCCAAGTGATACCATATGATGGGTGCGCAAATTTTAAAAAATGAAACAAAACAAAACAAAATAAACAAAAGAAATAACTATCCTCAATCACACAACTGGCTATTGGCAACATTGGGATTTCAGACCCAGTTAGTATGGTTCTGGAGTGAATAATCTTGAGCCTCAGGCTCTTCAGCCTCTGATGAGCAAAAATTTGCAGTTTGGACAGATTTGGACAAAACTCTCTCCATGGAATATGCAGTCCTGCCTACTTCTCCAGGCTCATCTCAAACCTCATGTTAAGCAATGTGAAGTGCTTCTATGCATATTCTCATCTCTGTATCTTTGTATATCCAATCATCCTTTTGGAAGCACCTTCTAACTTCTACTTTTCCAGAATCCTTTAAAACTCAGCTCAGTGTCCACACCTTCATTAAGTCTTTTTATCTCCTGTTTCTTTTTTGTCCACTTATACCGACCTAAGTATGTTGTGCTTTTGAATTTGACATATGTTTTCTAATTATTTATTTAAATAATTATCCCAAGTTTCTCACATCATAACCAGCCTATAGTAAATATGATAAAATTCTGTTGATCGAAATTGAAATGAAAAGTGAACCTTGTCTTTTTGTTTTTCCTTTCAGTAGGATATATATTAGAAACAGATTTTTAATGACTAATTGAATGAGTGAATGGGTAATCTGTGTGCTGGAGATGTGCACATGGTGTGGAGTCTGCCAGGCCTGTGTTTGAATCTCATTTTTGTTATGTAATTGGCATTTAATTAGTCCAGCTGCTCAACCTTCTTGAGCCTAAGTTTCTTCCTCTAAAGAGATGGAAAATAAAACTATCTTTACATGTGATTACAAATGGAATGATTAATGTACATGAAATGGTAACTACAGCACTCGATGAATAGTCAATGTTCAAAATATTGTAGTTATCAGGTGTGTACTAATTAAACATAACCTAAATAGGTATTAGTATTGTTATTATCATGAATATTCTTATTTTTATTCCTTAGACTCTCCCCAAACCTGATCCTACAATAATAACTTAGATATGATAATAAATGAAGAGCTTTTAAAAACTAGTCAATTGCAGATTGAAATAGGCAATATGGAGTTGAGAATTTTTACTATTTCAAAGGGAAAAAGAAAAGACATTCTAAAAAAAATGAGCACTTTTTACAGGGGGAACTGCAGGGAGTTATAAGTTGACCAAATTTTAACAAGTTTCATATGGCTACCAAGCTATCTAATGATACTCATTTTCTGAAGACTCCTAAATTGTTCCACAGTTCTGGAAAAATGTCATTGAAATTTCCATTTCATCATCTATACTGCCCTGGAGAGACCAGGGAACTTCCTAAAGAGACATTCAATGTAGGACTAAAAGCATTTGATCCGTTTACAGACTAAAAATAGGTTATATTAGTGCAAAGTGAGACATTCCTGTAAATGTTAAAGACTTTTTTAAGACTTTTAATAATATCATAAAGTTATTCATAACTATTCTAACCATGCAAAGTCTCAAAATTCGGTACTTTCCTAAGTCAAGGCCATCAATGATATGCTTTAGTTAGTCATAAGTGAATTAGTAACTACTATTACTGGAACTGAAAATCAATTCAACTTAAAACATTCATGAAACTTCAACAAAATTCATAAGATATTTTGTCTACTTATTCTCTAGTTGCACTTCGTATCATTTGTTTAAAATAGAATGAAGGAAATATCTTCTTAAATGAAGTTAAAGGCCTTTATTTCCTAAAGTATACAAAATACCATTGCTTTATTAATCTTAGCCCTATCTTATTTTGGGAAAACAAATATTTATGAAATTCAAAAAAGTGATTTGTACATCAGCTTTAATAAAAATTTCACATTGTTGATTATATTTTCAAGTTATAAAAACATTGTCAATGCTCAAGCTATTGAAATGTACAAAAAAACAAAGTATTTATTTTTTAACTTGTATGATTTAACATGTTTTAAAATACAGAAAACAATGTAGTAAGATTATTTTGCATATGCATTAAAAATCTAAAAATACACTTGAGTTTTCCAAATATGATTCAACATCTTTTTAAAAAACTATTTTGAATTCTAAAGTAGAAGGGGGAATTTTTTTTTTTAACCTTCTGTTTGGTAAAAGACTCTTTTGGAGAACATAGAGAGGGATTCTACCTAGTCAAGTGTCTGAATTCCCTGCTGGAAATTTGCCCAGGTTTTTTTTCTGAAAATTGCTTTACCCATATAGCATATTTCATATGCATTTATTATTAAGACAGGACTATTAAAAATACCCTACAAGTGAGGCATTCATTCATTCACCTATTAATTAATCCCAGTTGCTACTGAGATTTTATACTGTGCAAATCGCACAGTTTCTACTCGTCCAGAGCATTTTATTTCTACAAGGAAAAACTGTTTTGAAAATATCACTATTACAAGGGTTTATGGTATAAGAACTAGATTGAGAAGTACAGTGAAAGCTGTTTAGAAGTATTTAGAAGGAACAAATGATTTCCTGCTGCGTGAGTCAGAATTTTCCAAAACTAGCGATATTTGAGCAGGGGCTCAAAAGCTAACTAGAACTCCACAGGTGGAGCCAGAGGAGGGACATCAGCCAACGCGGAGATCTGGGAAACTGCAACCGCTTTGAGAAAATCCTATAGACACTCAGTGGGATCTTTATTCATGAAGTAATTTGTAAATTAATTTGCGAAGTTCGTGTGTGCCAGGTTACACAGTTTAAATTAAGTTTACATTGAACAAGTTTGTTATTTCTTTCAACTCTATTCTTACATGGGTTTGATTTGACTCATAAAAGTGTTTAAAATAAACTGGAATAAAAATAAATTAATAGGCATGTGAAGGAAAATGCTGGTTCTTATGTTGACAGGTTTAGGAGCAGGGACATGAAAAATAATATAGAGTTTAAATAAAGAAAATGTGAGCGTTGCATGGATAAGGGTAATGGGTTACTGGAGGAGCATTCCAGAGGTCTTGATCATCGTCTTCCTCTCTTGTATTTGTTAAGGGTATCGTCGGAGCCCACCTGTTCAGCTAGGGCAGGTTTCGGTGGCGAGATGCCCAAACGGAGGAAGGAACGAGGAACGGACATAAGAGCTGCAGCAGCAGCGCTTTACTGAAGCAGCGTCCATACGCACCCACAGCAGCTTTATTGCTGGCATGTGCATTTATTGCTGGTTACAGGGGTTTTATACAAGTTTAGACAATAGTGGGATCATGCCAGACCTTACGTCATTGGGGGCTACAGAGCATGGGTATCACATAGCACCCAGCTTCCTGCCTGAAGTGACCTTCATGGCACCACTGGGCCCCTTGCCCAGGCTGACCTGACCTTCACAGGCACACGGGGGCCCAAGCTATCTGCCATGGACAGATTCTGGACAGACTCCCACGGGTATTGATATAGTTCATGGACTACCTTGGACTTGACCAGTTTGGGAGAGAGCTAACAGCATTCAATGTGAAGTGTAAAAGGCAATGGCAGAGGCATTACAAAGAGTAAATCAGAGTAACTTCAACACTGAAGGAACTTAAAGAATCAAGACTAGAGAAATCTATGCCAAAATTGCTTAAGCAATGAAATCAACAAGTACCTTTTCAATAAAGTATTTTTTATTCATGCTTCCATACAGGTAGATCTAATGCAGGAATGGAAAGTCGGGTTAGCCCTGACCAGTGTGGCTCAGTTGGTTGGCTGTCATCCTGCGAAACCAAAGGTCACTTGTTTGATTTCCAGTCACAGCACATGCCTGGGTTGTGGGTTCAGTCCCCTTTCAGGACTTGTGTGAAAGGCAACTGATTGATGTTTCTCTCTCACATTGATATTTCTCTTCCTCTCATCCTCCCTTCCTTTCCCTCTCTCTAAAAATAAACAAATAAAATATTTATTGAGGAAAACAGAAGTGAGATTAAACATGTAACAAGTTTCTACTTCTTCTCATCATATATGGATGAGATTGGAAATGCTCCTAATTTCTTTACACTCTTGCCGTTTTGATACAATTTTTTCTCCTCTTGAATCTGGGTTGATTCGTGACTACTTGACCAATGGGGTACGGCTGAAGTAAAACTTTACAGATCAAAATCCAGACTTCAAGGAAACTGATGGTCTATATCTTGATTTCTTGGAGCCCTGGGGCATTATATCAAAAGACTGACTAGCTTGCCATTCAGGCACTGACAGACATGGAGGTGGAAGGAAGTCGGCTGAGCCCAGCTCAGCACCAGGCAAATGCCACCAACTGGACCATAAGCATCACGCAGCTGAGCCCTGTGCAAATTACTTACCCACAAAATTATGGTGTTGCTTTAAGCTACTAAGGGTTGTATAATTTGTTACACAAGAATAGATTACTGAAACAGCTTACTTTACACAATTTTGTATAGGAAGATTTATTCTATTTCCCAGAACTTTATATAAAATGAGTTAAAGCATTCATTTATCAAGCAATGAATATGTACTGAGTAACTGTGTATGAAGCACTATAACAAATGTGTGGACCATGAAAATGAAAAAAGGTAATGACTCCACTCTCTAGATGTCACAATCCGGTACAGAAGCAAGGGAGTTTAAGAAAGTAATTGAATAGGTTACCGTTAGACATATCAGAAATTTACAGATATCAGCTGAGCAGAAAAGTGAGAGGTCAGGAATGTGGTAAGGAAAAAAAAAATTGACCTGATTATTTAAAAAGCTCACTGCTCAACTGAACATGCAAACTATGAATAAGCCTTTCAAAAGCAAAATTCCACATGCATTTAAGGTCATAAATAAATGAAGAAAATTTTGAGTTCTTTAGAAACTGAAAAAGTAACTTGAAATTTAAGATACCAGAATCTTTCCATGGGTTTTAAGACTCATCCGGTATCATCTTTGATAGTTCATTTATTGGTTTTATTATCAATTTTTCCAGAAGAAAGATATTTTCTATACTGAAAAATTTCTTATTCTTAGTTCAATCTTTTGGTGACCAAAGAAAAAAAATTACTGTAAAGGTGGTAAGCATCTTACATAACTTGGTAGTAAATTTTTCTCCTTTCTGTTATGTTGTAAACAAACAAATCTAGTGGTAAAATAAGCCCATTGATTTTTTACTAAACTTACTTGTCACACCTAAATCTACCCACCAATATTCTCAGTCCCCTCATTAACCTGTACAGAGCCTCCCTATTCATCGACAGGGTGACTCATGTCAGTTTCCCAGCTTCACTTTGTTCCTTTTCCAAAAGTTTGTCCCATTTGCTCAGTTCTGCCCAGTAGAGAGGCCATTTCTCAAGTATCACCTGTTAGGGTTTTATTGCAGGTAACCTTTCTCAGATAATTTGTCTTCGGTGCAATGGGCCAGAGCTGACTTTTTGACCCGATGTTATTTTCCTGATCTTCCTCACTGTGAGTCCAACCAAGATAGGTCAATACTGAGCAGCAGATATTACAAGTTATTCAAGCCACCCCCCTCTTCCCCAAGACTCCCATTTGGGCATATTTTTCAACCCATTTCTTGAGTCAAGTCTTCTTCCTTGTCTAACAAATTCCATGAGTTTCAATTTCTGCCCATCCTCCATAGTTGTTTGTTTGTTTGTTTCACTTAGTCATCTAATGCTCTATTCTTAAGAGTGATAGGGAAAACAACAGAAAAACACTACTCCAGCAGCTCTTATTAGATGAAATTTCACTCCATCTTTTCACTAAGGAGTAGTTCTCCTATATAATATTAATGATTCTTTGGTCTTTATTCTCTAGTCAGTTTGAAACAAGGTTTTCAGAACTGAGATAAACACAGGTAGGCTTTTCTCCTGCAGGTGTATCCTCACTCTTCCATATCTTACAGCGGTTCAGGGAAAGCGTCATTGTCAAGAATCTGTGCACCCTGCTTTCCAAGATCATTTTGTCTAACTTCAGACAGGAAGACAATATTAAAATAGCATGTTTGTACAGCATTAAACAATTTATTTTCCTTCACTCTCCGTGTATATGATAAGGTCCACTCTAGCCTCTTCTTCTGGGCCATCTCTTGCATTACTTGGGTTGGGAGTAGAGGCAAGTCTCTCCATGACTCATTGCCGCTATCTTCTGGGATGACCTCATTCAGAGTAAATTAAACTGCCTTCTGGGTCCTAAGGGCTCTCCTAGAGCTGTTAAAAGTATCATGGCATCTCTGGAAGAGCTGAAATTACTTTTCGTGAGTAGTTGTGAGGCTTCATAGAGGAGGCAATATTAAAGTGAAATTTAAAAGATATATAGAAAGTGGGTAAGAAATAGCAGAAAAGGAACACCAGCTAGAGGAAAGAGTTTAAGGTAAGAAAGTTCTATAATAGCACACATATTAGGAAAGGCGGTTAGGGTATCCTGGAGCAGAGCCAAGCAATAAGACTTGAGAGTGAGATTTGGGACCGAGGTTGAACGGTTCTGAATAATCAGCTAAGGTTATTTTGCTTTTGTGTAGGCACTAGAAATAAGGCAAGTGACAGGTTTTCTCCCATTGTCCACAATTTCTCACAGGTCCCAGTTTTGAAAGTTGCTTGAGGTAATTAACATTTTCTTAAGTAGAAGCATAGAGAGTCATCGTGAAAAGGATGCCAATAAGGGGTTTAAGGGAGAGTTCTTACTCTGTATCAGTGGAGCTACCTAGGGGTGACTTCTAGGACTAGCAAATTCTGCATTTGATTTGCACTGGAAGACATTTAGGAAGGGATTTAAAATTTGGAAAAATGGTTTGTGTAGGATCCAAGGCTGTTACTCCCTAAATTGATATGATTGGTTTAAGATCAGGGACCAATGAAAGTGGTCAGAATGAACAGTCCTGAAACAATGGGTATAATTGTATGGGGATGTTGAATAGAAAGAGAAGCCTGGCATGGAAAGGGGGCTGCTGAGGACAGATATTGCATAACCTTATGCAGGAAGATGGGCAGGAAACAAAAGTATGAGTGAGGAAACACTCAAGGCCCCTAGCGGCCTTGGCAAGCATATTTACCTTTGCTTAACCAAATTCATGTCACAATTGACAAGCTTAAATAACCTTGAAAATGTAACAAAAAAGATGAAGAAAAACTCTTTTTTTTTTAGACATTGGGCATAAACCATGTTTTTAGAGAATTGGTTTATTATCAAACAGTAAGATATATTAATATTTTCTCTGATATTTTGTAACCAGTTTTCTTTTTCTTTATAGTCACATGTTCTATTATTAATTTCTGACTGATTACCTGGGGGAGAATTATGTGTCATATTTGCCTCTTGGATTTTGTTTAGTTTCAGTGCACCATTTTATGCTTTCTTTAAAGTGTACCTTGCAGTCAGGTATAATATATAGAGTTTTGATTTACCTTAATAATTTTTTTTTAAAAAAACAACTTTCTTGTTCATCCTGTGTTAAAGCTAAGGGTTGTGTGTAGTGGAAAATCCACATGAAACCACACTGCTAGTAAAAAGTAAAACAGAAAAAAAAAATCTAACAGATATTTGACTCTCACTCATCACCACCAATCTTCAGCCATTTAATTAAACCCTTTGCCCCAATGGGTTTTCAGCAATGAAATTAACATTTCAAAACCCAGAAGCTATTCTTATGGTTTGATAGTATTGTCAGACATTTCTCAAAGTCTAAACCCTATAAAATGGAAGCTAATTTTAAGGGTTTTTTTTTTCTTTTTTTGCTTTTTATGCTAAATGAAAATGTTTTTAGGCAAGGATATAACATGATTTTCTAGGTGGTAAAAACCTGATGTGCTCCCTTACTTTTAAATTAAGGTAGTAATCTGACACTCCCAAAGTAATTTTGGCTATGGGTCTAAAACCATAAAACCAAAACATTGTAGCTGCCAGGTGTCTAATTTTCTATTTGTCATACCTGTGCCTATGAACTGGGAAGCCAGGCTGTTTTGAACAACTTCTGCAAGCCCAGCTCGTACTTCAGTAAGTTAGAATTCTGCGGGGCCCTCTCAGCCTTCTAGACTTCTAGCTGCTTTCAAATTCACCCAGTATACTATGGAATAGCAAAAACCGTAACCCCAGATGATATAAAGATCCCCAGCTTTTAACTGGAGAATGTAAATCACTTTCACGGACAGCTTTCTTTACAGGTTCTATCTATAGAAGAGGAATGGGTCAGTTGAATACTGTAATAATGATTTTTAATATAATCATTTGTATGCTGAAGGGAACCAAAGTTTTGCCTCCCCAAAATGTTCCTTTTGAGATATTGATTTTAAGCTGGTTATTAAGAAACAAAAGACAGAGAAAGAACCTTTGACCTTCCCCCTTTCCTGGCTAAGAGATTTAGATGGAAAGTTCTGCTTAGGGAGAGGAAACTCAGCATTAAATAGGCAGGATCCAAGCAGGGACCAGTTACCTAAATCCCCATCCCTTCCGATGGCCAACTCGTGTCCTACTGTTTCTGGGTTCCCTAACAGGAATTTATTTCCTGCCTGTTCAGCAATGCCTTGGCTGCCTGTAAATTGACTATTTCTCTTTGAAATCCTAGGTCCCCACTCCCTTTTCCCCTTTGTCCATAATGACATATAAGACTCAACTGCTCAATGTGTTTTGCATCTTATTCTTATGGTACCTCCCCATGTGCGTTCATATAACACACTTCGGACATCTTATCCTGTTAATATATCTCTGTTAATTTGATTATTAGTCCAGCTAGAAGAACCAGAAGGTGGAAGGAAAAATTTTTTTGAGCCTCCATAATGACAACTAGCGAACGGTGCTGATTTCCCATCAATTTGTTGGTGGCCGGGCAGCACCAGAATGTCACCAGCAATTGGGCTCAGTTCAGCAACCTCAATACTTGAGTTCTAACTAACAAAGAATTCAGAGCTGACAGTCAAATACAAGCAAAAGTTTATTTATAAAATCAGGGAGATAAAAGAAGTGACACTGTGTGGACTCAGGAAACAAGTTACAGAGGCAAAACAAGGGCCCCTGGGACTTAGAAAAAAGGAAGCAATGAGAGAAGAAAGGAAGCAATGAGGTGTGTGCTTGGGAACAAGAGAGGGGGAAAAGCTCCCGTGTGCTTCAGATAGCACTGGGGAAGGGCTCGGGCATGCTGGAGGTCTAGAGCCTTGCTGGAGCCTCTGTCCTAAGGGTTTTTGAGGATGGGGATTTTTTGCAGGAAGTCCCAGGGTAGAATTTCAACAGAATCCTTAAAACTTTCCATGTGTGTCCTTTCAGGGTTGTGGTCTCCACTGTTTGGTTGGCGCCTGAGGACATTAGTCATTGCAGTTGGTCCTGATGTCAGCCCCTCCTGACCTTGGTGCTTTTCTGGGCCTAGAACTGCAACACAAGGAGGTCCAGATATTATCTCTAATTTGACCAAAACTCTGTCTCTGTGGTCAAAAGACCCAAGGCTTTGTTCCTAAGATTTCTTGATGTGGGTCCCTGTCTTGAGGGCTTTCATGCTTAAGGGAGTGGTCGTGCAAGGGCTTATATGGGAGTCATGAGGTTATTCTTTGGTCCCTTCATTCCTCCTCTAAGGGGGTTTATCACATTACTAGTGCCATACCAGAGGAGGAAAGATCAAGGGAGCATCTGCGTGACCGACAATATGATATGAAAGGTCAGGGCATCTAGACTGCAAGACCAGCAATTTGCTAAAGGTGAAAAGGTCACCTTGGGGGCAAAGGCCTTATTTTCCCAATTTTGTCTATTGCTAGGCATCCAGGTGGGTTTTCCGCCCTGGCGACCTTCCATACCTGGCCCACTGTCCTTGCTCTGCTTATGCCTAACTGCCTATTACAAATTCAGTTAATGATTGGACTAAATATCTAGCTACATACATCAAAACAGTCAACATAATGTGTGTAAATAGAGGCCATGCCCTTAGTTTTGCCTGAGAGGAAACAACTTGACTTAAAGGGCATACAGCATGGCTGCCATCCCAACTGTTGTAGGTATACTGAAAAAGCAATTGGCAGAAACTAAGAAGTTCTATGATTTAGAGAGCTCTGACTAGACCATGGGGGACCGGCGGGCCTGAGTGAGGGAAACAGCCACAGGAAATGTCAGAAGTGGAGGACCGAAGCTGCACGGCAGCGCACAAGGTGTGTGACAGATTCTCCTACCCCCGGGCTAGGGCAGCCTGCAAGAGGCTGTGTTCCTGAGTAAACAAACCAGAGTGGCAGTGGCAGCAGCATCGCATCGCCCCAGCAACTGAGCTAGCATGGCACATGAGGACAGAGTCCGTCCTCTCCCCAAGAGGAGATACAGCAGTGGGAGACTTTGCACAGAGTCTACATGAGGACGATGAGGGTGACCAATGGAGACAAAACCCTCCTACTCCCTCCCAGAACACGGTGGCCGGAGCAGGTGCAGACAGCCCAGTCTGGCCTGAAAAAAGGACAGACTGGCTGAGGAGCTGAGCCTTTCTGGAGTGCATGGAATTTTGGTCTGGGAAACTTATATGAACAGAAGGCAGAGACTCAGCCTTTCTCCTTCCCTCTGCTCACCCAGTCTGGGAGCTGGAGGGTCACAGACTAGCAAACCCTGAAAACCGTGTGGTCTGGCAGTGGCCTTGGGTTCCTGAGCCCAGTCCTGGAAAGCAGTGGAGGTGGCGTGGCTGCATGGACTGCGTGCACGCAGACTCCGAAAAGATGCCTGAAACCAGGCTGTGACGAGGTACAAGCTAAGTCCCCTGGATGACGGTG
>PVJD01009923.1:0-58448 GCA_004026545.1 Mormoops blainvillei
CAGTCCGCTCAGCTGCTGGCTCCTTCTTTCTCTGGAACCGCGGTGTCACTGGAGAAAATTAGACACTGCTGCAAGTGACATAGAAGCATGGAAGACAGTTTAAGGGGACCTGGAACTTAGGACAGTAAGAATTTCTTAACTTCTATTTCTTGCCATAATGATTTACTGTTGAGAATTTTCGTACTCCCTGGGACGATCATCCTCACGACTGGGAAGATAGGAATCTCTAAGTGCGGGATGCACGGGGATGATAATGATTCATTTGTTCATTCAACAGTATTTATTGCGCATTTATTTTCAGCAAGAATAAGAATTTAGACTAACATTAAATTTGGTGATAGAATTACTGTTTTTTTTAAAACATTTTTATTATTTCTTACCTATAGTATAAATCCCCCTGACAGTGACTCTTAAAAGGCAAGTAACTACTCGAGGCTCTGTTGTTAAGAAATCAACAACTGTCTTCTCACCTCTTTCCTCGAACCGTCTTATTAACGAAAATATCTTAAGAAAATACGTACTTCTATATTAGGATGAAAATCGGGATTTCTAAGCTAGAACTCAAAAAGAAAGATACTTTGATAACAGTAATAATCAAAGTGAGAGACTCAGAAGGAAATGCAGGGCCACAGGACGTAGGCTTTTCTCTGTTAAGGAGTATTCCTTCCACAGAGAAACTGAATGTCCCGGGTTGATCTCAATAAAGAAAAGAGTTCCCTAAGATGGCAAAGGTCTTTTTACAGGTGGAGAGAATGAGTCTAATAAAATCTAGTAAAGAGAAAACATCCGAAGAAATTGATACATATAAATACTCCACAGAGTTTCTATCTGAAAACCAAACCTGTTCATGTCCCCTTGCCAAAGCTGTTCAAGGGACTGGCATCAGCAAGGGCTTATTAGGTGCTGCAGTGACATGATGACAAGCGTAGACCTTGGAGCCAGGCTAACGCGTGCTTCAAAACCTGACTGTACTACCTTCTTACAGTGTGAATTTAAGCAAGTTACTAACTGTAGTTGCTATGGAGATGTTCCATCCAGTTCCCCCTTTGAGGAAGAAAGGGAGGATTTGATGCCCAGCTGCAGAGACTGTGGTCTGAAGGTAGTTTCTGGCTCTCAGCACCTTCAGGGTCAGCCGCAAGCTGAGGGACCCTTTTTCCCAAGGTCATGCCTTTTCTGGGTCAACCTGCACCTG
Source organism: Mormoops blainvillei (assembly GCA_004026545.1). Lineage (NCBI taxonomy): Eukaryota > Metazoa > Chordata > Mammalia > Chiroptera > Mormoopidae > Mormoops > Mormoops blainvillei. Next base: position 1,193 of record PVJD01009923.1, read on the forward strand.
GTGACTAAGCAAGCCATATTTATAAAGGGCTGGCCACTGTCACACTGTGATGGGCATCATTAACTTGAAAACTCCCCGCCAAGGTGGTAAAGGCTTTGGCCAAGCCTGCATCATTGCAACTTCTCTCTCTGTTCAATCCAGATTCCTCCCTAGTCCCTTCACTGGTGTTGACTTCTAATAAGTGCCTGGCATCCAGACTGTGTCTCAAACTCTGCTCCCAGAGAGCTGACCTGTGACAGTACTGGAAGCGGTCTGAGAAAGCAAGTGAGATGATACTGAGTTTTGAAGTCGTGTTGGTCAGTCCTGGCTAAAAATGAGGACCCCACCCTACCAGAGATGGTAAATAAGAAACGGAGGGGCTCTGGTTCAAGGCAGTAGTCTAGTAAAACTTTTAGCATTGATGAATTGGGAGGGCATGTGGTGGTGGAAAGTACTAGCAGCTATAATATATTAGGCAGTTGGAGAAAATATTATGTGGGGAATATAGTAGGTATAAGAATACTGGAACTGGAGAGCTATTGCTAAGTACTGTGGATGAACTACTATGGTAGTTCTACTTTAATGTGCATGAGGATCACTGAGAGAGTGCGTTAAAACACAGACCGTTCGATCTCAGTATTAGATAGAGTTTCTGATTCAGTAGGTCTGGGGTGGAGCTCAAGGAACTGCATTTCCCCGTGTGACTTAATTTCACCTAGCATAATACCCTCCAGGTCCACCCCTGTTGTCAAATATGGTAAGATTTTATTCTGTTTTATGGTTGAGTAAATAATGCCGCAGTGAGCACAGGGATGCATGTGTTTTCTTTGCGTCAGTGTTTTTGAATTCTTTGAATAAATGCCCACAAGTATGATTGCTGGGTTGTATTGTAGACAAATACCATATGATTTCACTTATATGTAGAACCTGAAAAACAAAATAAATAAACAAACAAAACAGAAAAAAGAACTCATATCAACAGCGGATAAACTGATCGTTGCCACATGGGACGAGGTTGGGGAACTGGGTAAAAAAGGTAAAGGGACTAAGAAATACAAATTTTCAGCTACAAAGCAGTCAAGGGATTCTAAAGCAGAGCGTAGGAAATATAGTCAGTAATATTGTCATAATTAGGTATGGTGCCAGGTGGGTAATAGACTTATTGGGGGAGGGGTCACTTCATAAGTTATATAAGTATCTAACCATTATGCTGTACACCTGGAACAAATATAATATTGAATGTCAACTGTATGTAATTTTTTTTAAATTAAAAAAAGGCATTTTCACATTCCCAGATGGTGCTGATTCTGCTGGCCCACTAGCATTCTTTAAGAACCTTTGCTCACAAAAAGATAATTAATAGCTAAGGACAAGTTATAGGCTATCAAAAACCAAAGTTGAGAGCCAGAGGACCTCTTTGGCTATAAAGTAGGTCTTATTCCACTAAATCAAATGGTAGAGAAGGCTAAGGACTAATCTCGAGACCTAACAGTCAGAGTAGCTGAACTTTAAAGGTGGTTAAACACTTAACCAAAGCAGGTCTTTACTGTGTATCCAGGTCAGATCGCTTGTTGGGAAAACCTGAAATCTTTATACTGGGAATGGGGATCTCTGACTCTGACTGTCTAGATCCTCCGAACCTTCCGAGCCTGTAGTTGTAACCACCCCTTTCCTTTAAGAACCAGCACTCCCCACTCCGTCGTCACTCCCATGGCAATGCTCCTGCTGGACCCCCCCCCCTGCCCCGCCACAGGCTACATGGGCCCCTCGGCCCCTGTCCACAGGTCGATAGCACCCCCTTCCTGGCTATCCGATTCTAGCCCTGCTCGTTATCTTTGAACTATTTTGAACCTCTGTAAATTGTGGATAACTGCTATGAAAGCACTGTCTGATGGAGATTTAATGGACTTTTTCTCCACCCCCGCAACCACATAAAACACAAACAAACAAAAACAAAAATCCTACAATTTCGTTGTCTCTCTGGTAAACTCTGTTACTTGGCTCAAATCGTCAGTTCTTTCCAAATTTTCAATTCTTCTGGTTTTCTTCAGTACCCACAAACATTCCTCCCAACTTACTTTTCCAATTGATCACCCCACTGCCTAACTCGGCATCACCAGAAACTATAACCCAGCTTGCCTTGCCACAACCCTATCGGGACTCTAGGTTGCCTCGCAGCTGGCCCCTTTCTCCAGAATCCAAAGATTTTCTTATTTAATGTTTCGTGATTGAGTTTTTACTCTGTGCCAGGTAATGCGTGAAGACATAGATTATAGCTATAAATCAGAGAGGAGCTTAAAGCCCAGTGGAGAAGACAGGCAAGTAAACATTAATTAGAGTTCAGGGTGGCAAGTGCTGAGAATAAAGTGTCGGGTGCTACTAGAAGCCTACTTCCCCTAGTGATAGGGGCTGGGAATTGAAAAAGATGAGCGGAGAGAATCATATTACCACAGTGCTCATCCTTTGCCCCAGCTGTCACTTTTATTTGCTGTTAACTGCCTTCTGTGAGTTCCTAACTTACTTCCTCTTCATACATGCGTGTTCTAAATCTTCAATTAGTTTGCAAACCCCCGAGGTCACAGGACAGATTTCACCTTCAATTGCTGGCAGTCCTAGAGGCTCCGCACCCGGTGGGCGCTCATCGCGCTGTCAGCCAGCACAGGTCAGTTGTTCCCAGAGCCTTGCCACTCAGCTCTCCAGCTCGCATCCCCCGGTTTACACTCAGAGCTGACCAGGGGGGCTCTGTGAAAACCATTCCAGAGTTTCCCCGCAGATTAGCAGCCTAACTCCCATCGTTGTCAATAAGATTTACAGAGGTAATCCGTCTAGAAAGGTAGAACAACCCTGCCATTAGGATAGAAAGGGCAACACCTTCTGAACGGAACAAAGTCAACTGTTTTTACCTTCTAAGATATTAACATGATAATGTCACTGTTCCTCCGCTGGTGCCTGGCTTGCTAATAAATATGCAGATGCCATTTAGAAAGACACAAATGAGCAGACTATTAGGATGAAATGTTTATATTCTATTGCTTGAGAACAAAATGGACTTTTTCCGTTGACCTTTTTTTTGTTTCCTCCAGAGCTAGAGCCTCATCTCTTGAAGGACCATGTCTCTGGAAGTTCAATAAGACATGGAGGCCAAACTCAAAGTGTCCTGGTGGGTAGTTTCAGGGAGACCTGAAATTAGATACTGGAAAAGGAGTAGAGGGGTGCTGTCGGCAACAAAAGTTATGGCCAGATCGGAGGAACTTGCCTATATACCTTGCCAAAGAATTTTGATATTCCTGTAGGTCATGTATTTTCTGAAGGATTTTAAGCAGACGGGAGTCGTGGGTAGAGATGTGCTTCAGGAAAGTTAAACTAGAATGAATGTGTTGGAATGATTCTAGATCCTCATTATTATTGTAATAATTTCTTCATTGGAACTTTTTTCTGAAACATCATCTATTCTTACTTACCCTGTCACTCAGATCATGTCAATCTCCTCAAAGTTCTTCATCCTCGCTCTGTCGGAGGGGTGTGGCGCCGAGGACAGAATGAGAAGGGATTCTAACGTTCGCAGTAACAGTGTGTTAAAAGAAAAGCTGAATGATCAGACCTCAGAATGATCAAGAGTGAAAGGGAAGCTCTAAAGGTCTGAGAATCAGGACTTCCCTAGAGCTCTGCTCCAAACAGCTCAGCCCCACTCACAGTCCTTTGCTGAAAAGCTCTGCTCCAAATGCCACTTTCCAGGCCAGAGCCCTTGGTTTTAACATAAGTTGTATGGCCAACCTTGGAGTTAGAAGCAGGGGCGTGTGATTAAAAATCTCACTAGAATAACAGGGTATTGGGGAGAGGGTGCCGGACTACAAGACACACAGAAAACAATGAAAGCCACAGGACAAAACCAGAACATCCCTACAAAAGAAAGCTTACACTTTTTCGCAGGACAACCAAGGCCCCCCCGTGAGAGGACCCTGTCGTACCTTTCAAACCTTGTTTCCTAGAAGAGTCATCCCTGCCTAAAATAGTTCAGACCCATCAGACTACAACAGCATCAGCTGTACTCAAACAGCACTCAGTTATATCTCTACTGTGTCTTCTTTGCCTTGTAATAATTTATTAACGATACTGTTATTATCAACAACTTAAAATAATTTTTATGCTATTTCATTGGAGCCTGGTAGTGCTATTCTACTGTCCTCTATCTTTTATTGGTCAAGAAATGCTTCTCTAAGTTATTTGAGATTATGCCTCCTCAACTATATGTCCAGCAGTCTCCCACGGTGACTACTAAATTTTTGTAATAGTAGGTAGTCAATAAATGTGTTGAATAATAAATGAGATGTGAAAGTTTATTATTAAATTATAAGTAGCTCTGGAGTCAGAAAAAGAGAGATCAATGAAGTCTAGGTAGTGAAATGAACCTTCTTCTTCTAGGTAAGATTGTAGTTGAACCTTGAAAATTAATATTTGGAAAGATAGGCAAACAGCTCATGGAAATCCTTGGTAGCATACGTCTGCGGTCTAAACCTTTTTATGATCTGGAGTGGTGCATTTTCTTTGATGTTAAGCTTTACAAAGACAAAGTCCTTTCAAATGGGATACTGAGATGTTTAGAGGATGGGGAGGTATGAGGCAAGGATGCTCTAAATGGTGATGTGTTATCCGCTTCCCTACCTCCTTATCAGGTTGATCCATCAGGCAGCTGTCAGGTATAACTCTGTGATCTGGGTTAGACTTTGAGCTTCTGGCTTCTTTGGGCAAACTAAATTTGACATTCAGTTTAAAATTTGGGATATAGTATGACCAATTCTAATTGTAAATGTGATACAGCAATGGGCTTTCTGTTTAACACGGTGTTTCTATAGCTTCCTGGACCTTATCCACAATAAGAGAGCATTTAATTCCTATTTCACAGATATTTACACTTTTAGACTAGAAGTCTTAACAAATGCTTGAGGGCAAAGAGTATCTTGCAGCTCTTCTGTTATTCACAGAAGCTAACATTTTACATACTGTGGGGAGCATGCATATAGCAGCCAGACTCCAGAATTTTGAGTCAGATTTGCATTTCATCCATAACTCTGCTACTGACTTCCTGGGTGAAATTGGGTAGAGTATTTGGTCTACGTTCCAGGTCCCCTATCTCTAAAGTGAGAATATTTACCTCCTAAATTATAAAGATTAACCAAGCTAGCATATATAATATATGCAACACATAGTAAGCCCTTAAAACATGCAGGGCCCACCCCGTTTCTACAAAGGTGCTCAGTAAACACTTAGTGAACTGGATTGAATGACTTGCCCAATGGCATAGAAATGTCATAGAAGCATCCTGCACTAGCCCATCATTTGAGTCCTCCTGCAAGAGGTCATTGAGACGGAGTGTCAGAGATTTACTGAGCAAGGAAAGCCTAACAATCAAAAAGCAGGCCTGAAACCTGTGAAAGAAAAGGAGGAACAGGGAGAGTTTGGGGAAGGAGAGCCTCAGTTTCAAATGCAGACCTGGCCCCATCCGCCAACCCAGCTGACAACTCTGGAACACCAATGACATGGTAGAGGATTCTGTCTGTGGAGGAATGTGCTTGGGGATTGGCTAAGGGCTGCCTGGGAGGAGCGTGGGCTTGGCTGGAGAGCTGAGGCGGTTTCTGACAGTGTTCAGAGCTGAAGGCTGCCTGCTCACTAAACTCCTTGCAGCTGAATGACAAGTTTTTTCCTAAAGGGAGAGCTGAGTGGCATATCCCAGGACTGCCACAACTAGTCATACAGTGTTCTATTAGATCAAAGAGCAGGTATGACCTTTAAAGGGTCCTGTAATTCAAAGCTTAAAAAAAAAGACTTGGGATCTAAAAGATAAAAATTTTTAAATGGCATGAAAACTTTGATATATAGGTTCAAACTGTATTCAGAACTGTGTGGGACTGAAAAAGAAAATTCCTATATCTCAAGACTCAAATGGATCAAAAATGCCAGCAAAAAAAAAAAAAATATATATATATATATATGGATATAGATATTGATATATAGACAGCAAGAGAGAAAAAATGAGAACATGAAAGTCAAAGAGAAGAAAATTATTTCTGTGTAGTGGCAGCATGATTTAGGAAGTCAGATAAATTGGGAGTTTGCTCCCCCCAGTTCTGGTCATTGCTAGGTGCTCTTCTACCTTAGGCAAGTTATTCAGCCTCTCTGAGCAGGTTTAGGTATTCAACCCATTCAATTAGTCATTCATCAAACATTTACTGAATGTCTTCTATATTTGATACTGTAGATACTAGAGTCTGCTATGTTTAATAAAGCAAGTATGGTTCCTCTTATTAAATACAGAAAATTTTAATTCTAAATTTCAATAATTATGAAGAACTAGAAAGAATAAATGAAAGAATAGAATTCAAATGGGGTGCTAAGATGAGCTCAGAGGGGAGGAAATATTTTATTTGTGGAAATAGCCGTTAAATTGAAACTTGAAGGATGAAAATGTTTAAATACAATTAAAAATAGGGAGAAGTTACTTTTTCAGAAAGAGGCAACAGTGTGTTTAGAGACCTTAAAGGACTAGGGAGGAAGCCATGTTTCAGGAATTGAAAGTAGACAAGCATATCGAGGAGTAAAATGACATGAGGTGAGACAGGAGGCATGAGGGAGAGAAGATGTGAGAGTTCCTGTCTGATAGGTTCTGTTGTCTCTTGTGAAGTTCAAGGTAAGTTCATTAACTAAGAGGTTTATGATGACTGGAGAAGAAATAAAATTAGTAACAATGGGAGAATGAGCTTACTGGAGAAACATAGTAATGGGAGGGTTTTGGGGGCCATTGGAATTGACAATTATCAATTTATACATAGTGCTTTTATTAACCAAGCTGCACCATTGTGTGATTATCTTCCTCTATACTGAGATGCTTAGTTGAAACGTGGAGAAGTCCAGCAATTATGTTCAATTAAGTAAGAATTAAAATGATTGTCCTGTTCTGTTTCCTATTATTCCATTCTGGTATAAAGAACATATTCCTGATTCTGCGCTAAACAGTTACTGGGAACAGACTAATCCCAACAAAAAGAAAGCAAAAAAACAAACAAACAAAAAAAAAGGCCCCAAACTAACGTTTGTTTCAAGAAGTACTTGCTCTTGGAAGATATGACTGCGAAACAATAAAAAGAGCTTACTTATAAGACCAGCAGCTTGGTTATCAATACTCAGCCCCAGTAACATCATAATATGATATCATACTCTCTGCATTGTCCCCCCTTCTCTGGGTAAACCTCCCCCAATCATCATACCTGATTTCATGTTTTAAATAGGAATACAGAAAAGTGGCTTGTAATTATATGGAATAAACTGTATTGTATTCCCCACCCTCCCCGCACTCCCCCCCCCCCGCCAACCAAACTGCCCTCAGACAGTGAGAATATAAATCAATAGCTCATTTTGTTAATTTATCTTGGAACACTTAATGAGCCCCTCCTATATGCAAGGCACTGAGCATGCCGTGTGGTAAGCCCTCCCTCTTCCACACTGTGTGTGGCAGTCAGCCTCGGAGGTGCACACTGACAGTCCACACCTCTGCGCAGTCACGCCTTTGCTTAAGCCTCTCCCCTGGAGTGTGATTCACACTCCCCTGAGTGTGAACAGGATCTAAAAGCAATGATGAGGTATCACCCCAGAGAGCAGGTTATAAAAAGACTGTGGACTTTGCTTTGGACATTCTCTCTTGCTTTCTCTTGGATTTCTCACTCGGGAGGAAGATGCGTTATGAGGCAGCCCTATAGAAAGGTGCAAGTGGTGAAGGACCAATACTTGCCAGCAACCATGTGAGTAAGATTGGTTGCATATGTCCTTCCCGCTCCCTGCTTAGGTGAGTCTTCAGATGAGACTGTGGTCCCAGCCAATGGCTTGACTGCAACCTCTTGAGGTAACCTAGAGCATACAACTAAACTATGCCAGATTCTTGGTCCATAAAAATTGTAAGATAATAGCTATTTACTAATCTAAACAGCCTTTCTCCTATACTCCTGAGACAACTTGTTCTCTCACCTAACCTCTATAAAGTCTTTAACAGAAATCATGTAGCTGACCACATGGCAGACATTATTCTAAGTACTTCGCATGTGTTAATTACTTAATCCTTTTATCAAAAGTCTAAGATTTAGTGTATTGTTTCCTGAGGCAGTCACAGCTGTAAAAGAGAACAAAAATGTGTTCTCTCATAGTTTTGGAGGTTAGAAGTCTGAAACCCAGTTGTTGGCAGGGTCACATCCCCTTTAAGACTCCAGGTAGAAGCCTTCTTTGCATCCTTCTGGCTTCTAGTGGTGGCCAGGAATCCTCAGCATTCCTTGGCTTGTGGCTGCATCAGTTCAGTCTTCCCCTGATATTCTCTCCTTGTATGTTTTCACACGCATAGTCTTTCCTCTTTGTGTATGCTTGTCTCTGCAACCGTATTTTTTAATAAAAGAACCAGTCATATAGAATTAGGACTTACACTAGTGATCTAATTTAACTTGATTATTTCTGTAAAGACCCTGTTTCCAAATAAGGTCACATAATTCAGTCCATAACAGGCAGGTGGTATTATTATTTTTATTCCCATTTCAAATGGGGGGCTTACATTCTTGCCAGTGTTGCACTGGTAGTAACAGAGAAAAAATTTTGAATCTAGACAATCTGATTCTACAGTCCACCCACAACCACTTCCTTACACCACCTGTAATATTTATTTGTTTATATTTTTGTCTTCTTTAAGGAGCAGCTAGTTGGCACCTAGCATAGTACCTGATAGGTACACAAGAAATATTTGTTGAATTTAAACTTCAGTGAACTTTGAGATGAGTTTTAAATCATAGTTGTTCTTTCTCTGATGGGATAGGGAGAATGAAGCATCCATATTCAGGTTCTCACTCAAGTTGAATTGGAAGAGTAGCCTGGAGCCAAAAGATTATGCTGGTTATAATAAATAGACCTTCAACTGGTTATGAAGAGTGCCTTCTGTTTCCTAACTCGCTCTTGGTCAGCCCATTAAACATCTGACAGATGAACAAATACAAATATAAAACAAGTTTAAAAGGGTCAAAACAAAATAACAAGGAGGACATTTAAAAATCTATAGTGCCCAGGCTAGTTTTTTTGTTTGTTTGTTTCTGAGCCTTGGAGTGATGGAGGGTTCTCCTCCATCAGATGACCATGTATGTCAGGGCTAAAATGAAGTTTTACAAGTTTCCCCAAAGGATGACCTCAAGTATATAATAGGTAAGTCAATTCGTGTTTCCTCGAAACAGCATTATTGTTTCTCAATTGTAGATGCATTAGCGAGTTCCCTTTGGAGTGCAGGTTATTAAACAATTAAATAAATGTTGCCCATCTGTGCACCAGCAATTTCAATGACTTATTGTACAGTTAATCAGTAATGCTTAATCAGCATGTCAGTGGTTACCCACTTGGCTTCGGGGCACAGGCATTTTATTTGTGCTGGGAATTGCAGAAATAAAGTTGGAGGAAATAATTTCACCCTGGGAGCACAGGCAACCAGTGATTAAGGCATTTTGTGGTCTTGGTTAATGTGAAGAATACACAGCTTTTTTGGCATGTGTTTGTTTTTGTCTTGTAACATTTGCTTCCACCCAGGCCCTAGCGTTAGAAATGTGTATGACAAACATCTGGTCGTTTCCTCCAGGGTGTTGTCAGGTTCTCTCAGCATCCCATTTGGCCCCGTCTGTAAAAACACTTTGCATTTACATTAGACCTTTACCTAATGAGCAAGGAAGTAAGAATAATAATTATGTAAACCTGGGAAGGATTAGAAATATTTATGCACATCAGCTAGACTGAAAGGAACGCTTCGTTAATGTTGGTTGGTCATCTGACATTCCGTTTTCATTGCACGAATCACTTTAGGGATTTACTGACAGTAGGAACGTCTTGTAGCCATGTCCTTCTTAAAGGTGCCAGAAGATTGGAGCTTAAGTGCACGGACTGTGTGCTAGAAGGCCACGTATTCCCCTCGCTTTGCTCCAAGGACACCTTGGAAGATAACCTAGGAGCTCTTTCCAAATGAGGAAACTCATCCAAACAACCACCACCCTTCCTCAAAGACCTCCTTATCAAGACGCTGATGTTACAAATACAGTCATTTAAAAGAGATGGAAAAAAGGAAATGGGTAGTTTGAGAAAAGAGAAGGGAAGTAAAGTGAATGGCAGGACATGAGCTTGTTTTCAATAAGAGTAATATGTGTGTGTTACCATTCACTTTAAATGCATGTACAGAAAGCTCAGAATAACTTTGATTTAGACCAAAAGTAAGAGCTTATTTCTTTCTCATGAAAAGGTCGGAGCCACACGGTCCAGGACTCACACGGCCTCTCTGCTCCGCCAAGTTCTCGCAGACCCTGACTACCTCCTGGATCTGCTTTCTCGGGTGTGTGGCTTTTGTTCCTATGTTCCAAGGCAGCATTCATGTTTTAGGCACCAGGAAAGAGGAACACACAATAAAAAGGAGGGAACGAGGTACCTACCAAGCGTCTCCTAAAGACAGTTCCCGAAAACGGCCACACATTTCTGAGCGCACCTCCTTGACCTGAGCCTAGCAATATGACCGTGTTTCAACGCAAGGGAAACTGAAAAGCATTGTTTACATCGGATGGTCATGCATTCTACAAAATTTCAGAGGATCGAAGTCCATGGAAATAATATTAAAAATTAGCAAGGTAAAAAATTTTCGACACTCCATGACTCTCATTTCCACTCCCCCAGTGCGATTACTTTTGGCCATTTCTGTCGGGTTGTTCTAGTAGTTGTTTGCGTACCTCTAGACTATGTGTAAACTCCTTTCTTCTTAAGGTATTAACCATAAACTCTTCCCTGAGTAGGAAGGAAAAATCGTAAACTCTGTTTGGCTGGGTTAATTTCATTTTAAAATATTCAGGTAGGGAGAAAGCAGACAGTTTGAATATTTACCCAATTGCTGACATGAGGAGGTCTTACTCTGTGGACCAGTGCTCTTCACAGGAACGGTGAGTTCAGGAGGTCTCCAAGGTGTCCACCCTCAGGTTCAATGACTTGTGAGTTTATACTTACAGTTAGAGTTTTTTATAGTGAAGGAATACAGACTGAAATTAGCAGTGGAAAAGGCATCTGTGGCAGAGTGCTGGGAGACCAGTGGTGGAGCTCACACATGTGCTCTCCCAGAGGAGTCATATGACATCACTCATTTCTCACCGTCACAGTGTGCGAGTGACCATATTCATGGACTGAGCCCAGGAAGCTCAACTGAGCCTTTGGGTTTTTTATTGGGATTTGGCTGTATACATGGTCGACCACCCTATGGCTGACCATAACCTCTGGCCCCTGATCCTAGGTGGGCCTTGAGCAGATTAAAGACCGTTACACATTATTTGGTACTCCTCTCATCGAGAGGGGCACCTACATCCCCTTCCCTTGAATCTTGCCACATGTTGACCACTGAACTACAGTAGAATTGTTGCCATGCTAGTTTCTTAGTCCAGGCCTTAAAACCTTAAAAGAATGGTCTCTTCCTCGTCCTGTATCTTGGCAATGCTCACTCTCAGAGAACAAAGCCACCGTGTAAGATGACCACCCTAAAATTGCATGCTGTGAGGAAGACCAAGCTAGCCACGGGAGACGATATGTGGAACAAAAAAGTGAGATGCCCATCCACTTCCAGGCATGTAATTGACAAAGTCACCTTAGACATTTAATCCCCAGCAGGTGCAACATGGAGAACTAAAGAAGAGAGTGGACAGTCAGAACCGAAGTCCCAGACGTATGGTCCTAGTCTCACTCTCCCAGCAGCCTCCAGCCATTGAAGTCATCCTGTCTGGGGTCCTAGTTGTCTTGGAGCAGGGGACAAGCCATCTTCTCTGTGCCCTTCTCAAGTACCTAACCTGCAAAATTGTGAGCATGATAAAGTATCTGTAGTTTTACTCCAAAAATAAGTGGGGTGGTTTGTTAGGCAGCAACAGATCACTAGAACAGATTTTATAAGCTGAGAATTTTCTTTTTTGATAAGCACTTTGTGTTATTCGTGTTAAAATACACCTCGAATGTCGCTAGAGAAAGAGCACTGGAGGTTGGAGCTAAAGAAGACATTTTTCCAAATATAGGACTTTATTTCTTTGCATTTCCTGAAGCTTATTATATTGGTAGTCCAATAGATAGTTTATGTTATAAGATTTATATTCAGTTTATCAATTAATGGATTAGGATATTCTTTCTTTATAATATGTTAAATGATGCATAAATGTAAGACAATACAAATGAAACCTGATAAAGTGTAGAAACGTATATACAAATTTGATTCAACGTATTCGCAGTTTCTCCTGCCCTCTGTCAGTGTGATTGCTTTTGCATAATCCATGTCTCTAATTATCCTTTTCTCTGCTTTGCATATAAATGGCTAATTAGATAGTGTCCCTGTCAGCTATGAAGTACATAATATCCAAAGGCGCACTCATTTAGAAATTTTATTTGGGATAACAGATTGTGCTAACCAATTGAAAAGCCACAAGATTCAAATTTGGTGAATTGTTTGATGATTTAATTTGAAGTCAGTAATGTCACATGTGAATCAAAATATTGGTCTAAATCAGCAATTTTTAACCTTTTTCATCTCAGGGCACATAGAAACTAATTCTTAAAATTCTGTGGCCCACCGAAATTATATTTTTTGCCAGTCTGACAAAAAGTAGGCATAAGTTTTATTCATTCACACCAAACAGCTATTGTGATGGCTGCTGTCATGTTTTTTGACAATCTAAGGTAAAAGAGGTCTGTGCCCCTGACTAAGTAGTCAGCAATTGCATGTTTTAAAAATTTTGCAGCCCACCAGTTGAAAATCGCCGGTTTCAGTAATATACCTATTTTGAAAAATTGTACTTTGTGCTCAACCGTTTCCATTTCTTCTTTTTGCTTTGTACCCATTAACATATAGTAACAAAAACAGTGAGGCTTAAGATTACATTTCTCTTCTTTAAGGAAGTGGAATTTAAGGAAACTACCAAAGGAGGGGAAAAGGACTGAGACCTACTCCTCAGGGGTAACGGCCAGCAGGTCTGTTTGTTAACAGTATTGAATAACGTGAAGCTACCACTGAACGCTGTTTTTTATAAACACAATTCCAACCAAAAAATTGCTACTTTGAAAGAAGGCTGCTGAACATGAATTGGGGTAATGGGTGTGTGGGACAGAAGAAAATGTCAGGCTGTCAGTAAACACTGTCAGGAGCCCTGCCGTGGGAAAGCTTCACGAGTTCTAAAAATAAGAATGCACACTGCCTTTCCTTGTGGAAAGGACGGGCGGGAGATTCTTTCATAAAAGCGCGCAAGCTTGGAAGCCGGCTAGATCTCGCTCCTATCCAGGGGTACTAGTTGCATTCTTGGCTGCAAACATCAGAACTGTAGTTTGGTTTATTTAAGCAGAAACGAGTTTCATAAGAAAGGCTTGCGGGAAGTACTTGTATTAGAAGTTTGGTGAGCGCAGCATAAGTGAGAACCAAGGGGGCCCAAGCACAGCCAACCTCCAAACTCAACTCGACAAACTGCAGTAGGTGACGTCAACGGTGACCGCCTCTCGCCCCGATCCAGCCTGACTGTCTTGAACATTCATTGCCATACTCTTGGCTTTCTGGATGGATTTCATTTGACCGTAGACCTTTGCATCACGACTCCACTCTTCAAAGTCCCTGGTGTCCCAAAGGCTGTACTTAGGTCACTTGACCCAATTCTTGGTACCAGGCAGGGAGGAAACCTGCTTCTCTTCACATTTCTTAGTACAACTCAGGGCATTCACAGTTACAAGAAGCCCTCCATTCCACATACACAGAGCTCAAGCAGTGGTCCTGGGCACTCAGATTTAATGAGCCCTGTACTACGCTTGGTCAGGAGCCCCCAAACTGAACCCTCAACCTCCCATCACTTCTCCCGTTTTTGATGGGAATGGAGAGTAACACTTGGCTTCCACCAGGAAAACTCATTTCCAGCCCCTGGTTAAGGGGCAGCTCCAAGCTTCAAGTTTATTTTGTTCATCTCTGACAGGCACTGGGACTAACAACGCATTCTCTCAAAGACGCTCGGTTCAGCATTGACAGGAGTCCTGAGAGATCCCACAACCATCGATCCCGTCTTGCTCTAGTTTTAGCCTTATTAACACTGTCATCCTGAGGATACCAAACATCATCTCCTTTTGTCCTTTCCCCTTTATTGCCACTTTATGTCATCACAGCCTCAGACACCTCATCCCCCATACAATGAACCCCATGGGATCTGCACTTGTTCTTTTCTTCCATCTTCTACCCATCCTCAATGCCTCAGTCTCTCCATTGAGACCAATGATATGCGCTGTTCATCAGGAAACCCTCTAGGTCTTCCATCTCTTCTTCGATCATTGTCTCCCCCTTCTTGCTCCAACCTAACCTGGACCTCCCGGGGGTTGATGCTTTCCCTGCAGCGCCCCTTCCCCAGCCTCCACCCTTAGCAGCTGTATTACTTCAGCTCCTTTTACCACTGATCCTAAATATCGGTAGTGTTGCCCTTGCCCTTTCCAGAGCCTTCTCCCTCTTTCTTCCTTAAAAACCTTCAGCTTCAAATTTCAAACCCTTTAGATTATGTTGCCCAATATGCTTCATTACTGGTGTAATTATCTGCTGTGCGCCGTACCACCGTCTCTGTATTTCAACTCCTCTCCAGTAGGTGGCCTATCTGAATTTGCGCGGGTTTCAACACGTGCGTGGATGGCCTTGGTAATGCCAGCACTCCTCAGTTACTTGATTTTCTGTTTTCTGATGGTCTTGTCCGCTCCTCTTAAGTCACTACTCCTTGGCCACTCTGATCTTGTCATTTCAAAGTTTCAAGTGATCCATAATTTCAATTTTGGGCACTACCTCACTTTTCAACTCACTCCTCCATTAACCCAATTGCAACAATCTCTCCATTCGAATGAGACCCTCAGTCTGTTTGGATTACCACCTCATCTCTGTCCTCCAATGCATTTCTTGATGTCCTTTCTTTCCACAGCCAGTCATTTTATTCACTCGCATGAATGTATTCTTTACTGCGTTGCCCTTTCTCACAATGTAAAAACTCACTGGACAAATTACAGCTCCAGTGAATCCAATGTTGCCAATGCTGCACCTGTACCAGTGCAAATAAACGTGACTAATTCAAACTACTAAATCTGCTGGTGGATCTCATTTTAAATTTATGACCACAAATGCCAGGTGAACTCAATCATAAAATATCCCCGTGGTCCATTCAGTTCCCAGTTCTACAGACGCTTATTCACACCTGTTCTCCCTCAAGCCAGCAATTCCAGCTCTACCAGCCATTGTCTCTAGCACTTTTCTTTGTTTATTCTTATACTGATGTTATTTTTAACAGTTAATGCAGCCATAGGTGGTGCTAATTTTAAAAAAATTATTTTTTACCTGATATACAGGTATGGTTATTTTTCTTATTCTAGTTTTAACTCAGCTACTTACTGTATTATCTATATTTTAATAGCTTTTTATCTGTCAATTTGGAAATTTATGGAAAAATAATTATATCACTTGCAACATGGGTTAAATTCTTTTCACTATTAAAAATACAGATCTTTTTTTTTTTTAGTATTTTGGTTGGAATGTTTCAAAAAATTGTTATTTTTTTGAGAATTCCTCTTATCGAGGCAAGACATTTTTCATCTATTCCTACATTGATAACTTTTTAAAACAAAAAAATTCATATCTAAGAGCACACATTTTCAAAGCTAATTGGAAGCTCTATGCACATGACTGCAGTGTTTCTACTTGTGGGGTCAGCTTTATGTCGAGGTTAAAAGTTGGCCATTTTGCTGGAGAATCCCCAAATGCCATTTTGTTATGATTCCCCCCTCTCTCCCCCCTCCTGCCCACCCAGGAGTTATTCATATAGGGACGGGAAAAATAATAGTTAATCTGCATCTGGGATGTGACTGCTCAGTTGCTGGCATTTTGTTTGTTATGGGGAAGTTGAAATCTAACTGCGTGTTATATAGACTTTTACCAGTTTCTAATTTTCAGGGGTTTTTTAGAGTCCATATAGACTTTTACCAGTTTCTAATTTTCAGGTGTTTTTTTAGAGTTGTGGGTCTTTGCTAGTCAGTTTCTCTTGGGAAGAAACCTCTAATTTTATACTTAAAAAGAGAGCTGGGGTAGTAGCTGGCTGGAGTGGGAGACTTAGGCTGTGTTGCGTAATAAATCTAAATGAATCCCCGTGAATTCAGCCTGTCGGGAAATGTCAGCCTTCTACTACATGGAATTCTGGATTCCAAAATAGGGGAATTTGCAAGGTTACAACGATAAGTTATTCTCTTAGCACATCCTCCGCAACATACACTCTAGTCCGTGGCTTCCTCTGCCATTTGAAGTCAGTTTTGACTCCTCCATTTACTTTTATTCTTTAAAAAATTTGTTAAAATCTGCAATATATAGATGTTCCCGTTTCCATTCTCTTTTTTGTGTATTTATGCCTTTTATGTTTATTTATTATAATTTTAGTGAGTTATCTGGAGAAACAAAAGAGAAACATTTGGCCAATCTGCTATTTTAAAACTGAAGTTGCTTCTATTTTATGAATTTCATAAATGAATTATTTGTAGAGTTAATTACATGTTTTACTGTTAATACGTTTTTCTGTCTTCTTGGATTCAGTTTTTGTTTTTCTGGAGAAAATACTTTAATAATTAATCAAGGAGAAGGAATTAGTTTTATTTTATCCTCTTTAAAAAAAATTTTTATTGAATTTATTGGGGTGACATTGGTAAAGGGGGAATAAATGGTGGTGGCAGGAGATTTGACTTTGGGTGATGAACGCACAATACAATATACAAATGATGTATTATAGAATTGTACACGTGAAACCTATAAAATTGTATTAACTAATGTTACCCCAATAGATTCAATAAAATTTTTTTAAAAGGAGGGATTAGTTTTAAGATTCCTGATTTCTCAAATTTCTAAAAATATATTTTCCCTTTTGCTTTTATATTTGAATATAATTTAGATGAGCTTAAAATATTTACCACAAACACTTTGGGGCTCCTTTGAATATTTTTTATAATACTGGGAATATTTATTTTTATCTTACTATCTCTCTGTTTAGCTTATGGAATTTTCTATTCATTCTTGGGCATTTATAAATTTCAGCACTAGATGTCTTTTGAAATAATAATTTAAGCACTCTTAAATTGACTCCTATATGAAGACTCAGAACTTCCTTTAGGTTAAGAATTTTAAAAATTATTTTTCTTTATTATTATTTTCCTATCCATTCATCTCTTAGTTTTAGTCTCCATAGCTCTTAAATACTTGTATGTTAAATATGAATATTAAATATATAGAATTGTAAATATTAAAATATATATATATATAATTTTTCTTACTCTTCTTTTGTCTTGTGTTATAAGAAAATTCCTGTTTTAACCTTTGTTTCATGAACTAGATTAGAGTCATTCTACTGTATGGCTTTCAGTGAAGTTTTCTACTGCCGGTCCCACCCCGCTATGTGACTCTATGTGTCCTCCTATGTGACTTACCCATTGCTTCATAACCAAGTGCTCCAAAATCTAGGGCCTTAAACAAGCAAACGCTTATTATATCAGAGTTTCTGTGTATCTGGACCCCAAGCATGCCAACTGGGGTGGTGCTTCTGCTTCAAGGTCTCTCACATCCCTGCAGTCAAGATGTTGGCCAGGGCTGATGTCTCCTCTGAAGGCCCAGCTGAGGGAATATCTACTTTCAAGCTCACTCACAGGTTGTGGCAAGCCTCGAGGCTGTGGGACAGAGGGTCTCGGTTCCGTGCTGCTAACTGGTGCCTGGAAGGCCTCCGCGGTTCCTCGTTGTGGGGGCTTCGTTGTATGGCAGCTCATAGCATGGCAGCTAACTTCCATCTGAGTGCTCAAGCAAGAGAACAAACGAAGAAGGGCAGGATGGAAGCCACAGTCTCTTTGTAACTCAATCCACCGATTTTGTCATATTCTATTTGTGAGAAGAGAATCACCAGGTTCAGCTCATGCACAAAGGTGAGGCATTACACAAAGGCCTGAACTCCAGGAAGGAGGATCCCTGGGAGCCAGCGTAAAGGTTATCTACCAATGCCCCCCACGCAGTGTGCTGAGTTTAGTAGCTAAAAATTCTTACTGCTTTTTAATTTTCGGTAAATGTGAGATCTTTCTGAATCTCTCACAGGATGATGATTATAATTATTTGAGCATCTCCTCTGATTCCTGCAACAACTGTTTTATTCTGTGTTAAGTTCTTCTAATTGTTTAGTCTGTTTGGTGATTAGCGCATAGCTTTTCACATTTATAATTAAAAGATTAGTTTGGGCGGTATTGCGTGTCCTCAAAATGAGAAAAAAACATCTGTATTTCTGTTGGTAGTGAATACAAATTCTGACTTGAAGGCTCTGGCTTGCGTGGTCATGCGGAGATCGACGGCAGGGAGACAGAGCTGGCAGGACCAGAAAGCATTTGTCTCTCGAGCACAGCGGAAAAGTTACTTGAGAAACTCCTCTTTTTTCTCTCTAGAGCCAAAGCCCATGCTGGGTCTTTCTGCTTTGCAACAAAGAAGGCTATTTGAGATTTATCCTGAGGGCAGTTACTTTGAGAGGATCCTCATGCAGCTATTTCTGTGGTCTTGAATTAATTACACCAGAACCTGCCCCATGGCTCACTGCAGTTTTCAACCCTGGCTGGCTTTGATTTGAAGTTAGGACATGCTTTCTCCAGGAAAAACTTTCTTTATAAGGTTTTCTCTCTCTTTCCTAGAGAGATTTTTCTATTTGTGGAGTTATCTGATATATCTCAGTATATCTCCTTTTGTTATCCAGAGTTTCTTTAAATTGTGGTCTTTTGATAAAACACTGTCTGGATTTCCAGTGACCAAGATGGTGTTAACGTTTCCCTCAGTTTGGCTAAGCTTTACATAGGCTTCTTACTGACTCTAAACCCTAAATCTCCCTTTTCTTCGAATACTTTTGAATAGAACTCAAGAACTTTCTCTCGCCCGCCCTCCCCAAGCTACGTAAACAGCATTTGTGTATATGCTGAACACCACTGAGGATCTCGACCATAGGAGAGTTTTACGTGAAAGCAAAATAGACATTAAATTTTATTGTCTGATATTTATTTCCAATAAAAGTCTTTAGATGCCTCACCAACTAGAATTTCTTAAGAGACCTGAATCTGCAGACTTTGGCTTTCTGTCATTTTGCTCCACCTCGCTCTGTCTCTCGATGCCCTTCATATAATTTTTTGTCTTTCTGAGTTTGCGTCTTTTTCTTGACCCTCCTCAACCCCCTTTCCTAAGAAACACAGCTCTCAACTCATTGTGCAGCTCCAGAACTAATTTGGAATAGCCAAGACCCTATGATCTCCAAACAGAGGGCTACCAGCTCTAAGGTTGCCCCTTTAGTTGGTACAGCAGAACTAATTAAGGCTTAGAAATTATAGTTTCCCATTCAACTTTTGAAAACAAGAAGCTATAGTCAGAGGGGAGGGGGAAGGGGAATAAAGGGGGAAAGAAAGGGAAGGGTCAAGTCAAGGAACAGGTATGAAGGACCCATGGACAAAGATGGCAGGGTGGGGGAGGACTGAATGTGGGAGACCGGGGGTGGGTAGGGCAGGGGAGAATAATGGGGGGGAAACGGGGACAACCATAATTGAACAACGATTTTAAAAAAAAAGAAGCTATGGTCACTATGCTACAATTAAATTGTCTAAACATTTTTTATAAAATCATATTTTAAATGTCTGGGACTATAACTAAAAACCAGAGAATATTTCAGCTTTAGTTTTCCTGCCAGTTATTCTTTTATCAAATATGTTAGGTTGTGATAGACTCAGGATAACAGAATAGTTTTTTAACTCTCCTTTTTCTCTCTTGTGGACTTTTTTGTTGTTTTTATTTTTATGTGGATATGTCCAGTATGCTTAGCCAAGTTATTTCTGTATACTTTTAAAAATAGAAATGTATATTAAATACATTTAGAAATTATTAGAAAATAATTGGAAAGAACTTGAATATAAGCTTCGAAACTGATTCTTTGGGAAAATAAAATTGATAAATAGTCATTATTTTAATCAAAAAAGGGAAGAAATACAGAAACACAAAATGAGAAATTGGAAAGATAATTTAATTAAGATGCTGTTTTGCTCAAATATATACATGTAAATTGAAAACTTGCATGAGAAAGTTGATTTTCTAGAAAAAATATGAATTATTTTATACTTTTAGAATGAGGAAAACTTTTCTCAGCAAGAAATAAACCTCAAAAGCTAGGAAAAGTATTGCTATACTTATCTACTTAAAAGTCTTTAAACAGTAAAACAAATTGGATAAAGAAATTCAAAAGACTAATAACCAACTTAGGAGAAAATAGTTGAAACCAAGGGGGGAAACTACTTGCTTTACTATTGGATTGGCCTACGAGTCTGTATGGTTTTTCCCATAAAATAAAGGACACATTTTTTTCTTTTTCACCAATAATTTTATTGATTTGGATATTCTGAGTATGTCGGCTATCTCCCACCATTGGCTTCTAGTGGGGCGAGGCCAGGGGTATTGCTAAACCTCTTTCAATGCATAAGACAGCCCCACAGCAAAGAATTATCTGGCTAAAACGTCAATAGTAACAAGAAACTTCGCAAACCACTTTTGACACATTTGATCAGTCTCAGCACCTTCTCCATACACTGAACAAATTTTTTTTTTTTTTTTTTTTTGCCTTTCGGTTGTGTTTTTACCTCTCTTGAAATAATAAAGTGTAATGCATGGAAAATGTCGCATATCTTCTTCCATTTCAATATTAAAATGGCTGCACAAGAATTCACCAATTTTAATAAGTTTTTTTTTTAAATGTACCCTAGTATGGCAACTGTCACAATACAATCTAACAAAATTGTTTTGAATGAAGTTAAAGACAACTAAACACTACTAGAGCCATTGTATAGAAAAAAACTAAAACATTTTGGCCAACCCAATGTATAAAAAATAATCTAATAAATGGGAAAAGACCATCAACCCAATGGAAAAAGGAACAAATACACAAGTATAGTACACAACAAATGAATAGCTAAGTAAAAATAAAATCAATCTCCCTATGAGTTAAATAAATGTAATCCATTCTTCATCTATCAGATTGACAAATTAAAAAAAAACCAACTTGATAAATCACTATTTGGAGAGAGTTTGGGAAGCAGAAACTTTAGTGAAATATATATGGGACTGCAAATTCTCAGCCTTCATTGAAATTCCCAGTATTTATCAATATCGGTAAGACATGTACCCTTTGATGTAAGCAACTACTTTCATGAGCTATTTGATCTTCAGAGATATTGACCTATTTGTGCAAAAGAATGTGTGCAAAGAAGTTCACAGCAGCGTAACAGAAGACTGGTAACAGCTTAAATGTCTGTCATTGTGGAATTGATTAAACAAAGAATGGTATGTTCATAATATAAAATATTGTACGTAATTTAGAGTAGTGTGCTAACGTGGCATCGCCCATATGATACAAATTTAAAAAGATATAACTAAATAAAAATGCAAATTAATGCTTATTCTAATTCTCTAATGCATGGGGGAAATATGTCTACAAAAACATATATTCTTGTACAAATAGAATATTCCTGGAAGGATACAGAAAAGATTGGCAATACCAGTTACTTCTAGAGAGGGTGATTGAAGGGTGTGTAACAGAGGCAGTAAGACTTAATTTTCACTATAATCCCTTTGGCTCTAGTTGAAATTTTTCTAACAAGACAAAAAAATGAGTAAAATAATAAAAAATACAGGAAATATATTTTATACCATAGTCTTGTGCAGGGTTTAACACTATACTTCCTTTAAAAAATTAGCTTAGAACTTGTTTTCAGCCCCTATTCCTTTATTTACCGGTTCTATCCAATAAAAATCCAGTTAGATTCCCCTTAATCTGTCTCAGGAGGTCAAATCCTTTAATGTTTTAAGAGACACCCTGTCATTTGTCATTTAGTTTTATCACTTAGGATTTATCTTAGTAATTCATTATGCTTGAGCAACGTACTAGGGCTGGTATATCATTATATTTTAAGTCAGATTCACTTTATGTGGTCATATTTATTAAGTTAAATGAAATTTTAAGTCTGTTAGAATCCAGCATGTGGAAAATTTATGAAAATATAACAGTTCACATGAAACTTCCTAATAAGGGATTTGAATACTTGACTTCACCAATTTGAGTACATTGTTGGTTATATCCTTGTGCTAGATATGTTAATCATTTCAATATGTATGAGTTCTAAGTACACTCTGAATTGGCCTTAAGCAAAATAGTAAAATATAGAATTTGTCCTCATCACATTGCTCACTTGAGTTTCACATTTACACTCATGCATTTAGTGAAACTTACCAACTGTCCTAGATATTCTTCCAAATTCTATCCTCCCATCAAGTCAAAGTACTAGAAAAATAGCTTATTTTAGCTCACTGTAACAGTCATATTTAACATTATTTGGGCATTTTAATATATGCCAAGGGCTGCACTAAGCACATGGCCCATTGCCTTATTTAACTATAAAAATATTTCACTGCTGAGAGAATACAAATTGGTATGGACATTTTGGCACTGTATATTAAAAATAAAAATTATCTTTAGCTTACATTGCATCAACTTCATTATTTTTTCTTTAGAAAAGCACTTTTATATCTGCATATTGAGACATGTTCAAGGAAGTTCATTCAAGCATGTTTACTCTAGATGAAAGTAAAAAAGAATGTTAATGTCCACAATGGAACATTGGTGGACATGGAAATATTAGAAAACAGTTCAAAAGAGTTACATCACTCTATGTGCCCTTACCTGGATATAATCCAGGAAATGTGCTGAATGCAAAAGCAAGTTAAATAACTTTAGTTCTTGAATGAGAGACTTCCGGTTAAGATGGCAGCTTAGGTAAACATGGCTCATCTCCTCACACAACCACATCAAAATAACAACTAAAATATAGAACAATCATCACTCAGAACCATCGGCAATTGAGTTTGAATGGAAGTCTGATAACTGTGGAATTAAAGAAACCACATCCTTCCAGACTGGTAGGAGGGGTGGAGACGTGGAATGGGCTGGTCCCACATCCATGTGTGGTGGATAAAAATCCCAGAGGGATATCTCAGGAGCGAGGAGTCCCAGCCCAGGGTTCCAGTGCCAGGAAAATAAGTCCCCATAACTTCTGGATACAAAAAGCAGTAGGGATTGAGTTGGTAGAAGAAACTTCTGGAGTCCCAAGCAATTCCTCTCAAAGAACCCACACATGGACTTACTCAGACTCACTCCCTCTGAGCTCCAGCACTGGGGTAGCAGCTTGAAAGGCACCAGTGGCATACAGAGAGAAACTGAAGTGTCAGGCATTAAGGCAAGATCTGGGGGACAGCTTTCTCAGAGATGGAAAGGCGAGCAGAGGCCATTGCCCTTTTCTGAACCCTCCCCCCACAGAGCCACAGAGCCAGCAGGCTTGTGCCATATCTGAGACTCATCAATCTGGCTAACACTGTTTACCCCGCTCTGGAGATCCCCAGAGACTGCACCCCACCCAACTTATGGGTCCACCCAAGCTGCGTTTCCATATGAATGTCTGGGCTTGGCTCATGCTTCACAACTTCCTAAATCCTCTCAAACAAGCAACAACTAACCTAAATGAGCGCCCAGACCCTGGACCTCTTACTAAGCGGCCCTAGGGCTAGTACTAGCAGCAGGCAGCCTAGATTCACAGCTTGGCTTTGCCTGGGAATCTCCAAGCCCAGCACAAGTAGCAGCCATCTCAGTTGCTTTATAACCCAGGCAGGGTGGCCCCAGGCAAACCACAGGTGGGGGCTGACCTTGGCCTGTACCACCCAGGAAACCCTAGAACCTGTGCACCCAGGGGACAGCTACAGACCGTATCAGAGCACCACCACCGTTCTCCTGCACAGCTGATTCTCTACAGAGGGCAGAGATTGGTAGTCAGTGGTCACAGCCAGTCTTGCAGCTGACTGGCCTGGGTTAATCTCTCCCATTGACATGCCAACAGCAGCCAAGGCACAACTACAAAAGGAAGGTGTACTCATCCCACACAAAGAGCACAGCTTGAATACCCAGCTTGGGTGATGGGAGAGGCTGTGCCACTGGACCCTATAGGGCATGGACTATATTAGGCCACACTACCAAGACAGGGAGTCATAGCAGCTCTACCTAATACACAGAAACAAACACAGGGTGGCTGACAAAATGAGGAGACAAAGAAACATGGCCCCAATGAAAGAACAGATCAAAACTCCAGAAAACGAACTAAACAAAGTGGAGTTAAGCAATCTATCAGATGCAGAGTTCAAAACACCAGGTACAAGGATGCTTAAGGAAGTTAGTGAGGACCTCAGCAGCATAAGAAAAGATCCAGTCAGAAATGGAGGATATACCATTTGAAATAAAGAACAATTTATAGGGAAACAACAATGGAATGGATGAAGCTGAGAATCGGATCAATGATTTGGAACATAAGGAAGCAAAAAACAACCTATCAGAACAACAGGAAGAAAAAGAATCCAAAAAAATGATGATAGTGTAAGCAGCGTCTGGGACAACCTCAAGCATCCAACATTCACATCGCAGGGGAGCCAGAAGGAGAAGAGAAAGCGCAAGAAATTGGAAATCCATTTGAAAACATCATGAAAGAAATCTTCCGCTATTTGGTGAAGGAAATAGACATGCAAGTCCAGGAAACACGGAGAATCCCAAGCAAGATGGATGCAAAGAGTCCCACCCCAAGACACATCACAATTAAAATGCCAAAAGTTAAAGATAAAAAGAGAATCTTAAAATCAGCAAGAGAGAAGCAGCTAGTTACCTACAGGGGAGTTCTCATAAGACTGTCAGCTGATTTCTCAAAAGAAACTTTGCAGGCTAGAAGGGACTGGCAATAAATATTGAAAGTCATGAAAAGCAGGGACCTACAACAAAAAGTGCTCTATGCAGCAAAGATATTTAGAATTGAAGGACAGATAAAGAGCTTCCCAGACAAGAAAAAAACTAAAGGAGTTCATCATCACTAAACCATTATTATATGAAATGTGAAAGGGACTTATTTAAGAAAAAGATCAAAATTATGAATAATAAAATGGTGAAAAATGCATGTCTATCAACAATTGAACCTGAAAAAACTAAGCAATCAAAAAGAACAGAAATAAAATCATGGATATGGAGAGTGTTTTGATGGTTGCCAGATGGGAGGGGGTTGTGGCGGAATGGGTGAAGAGGTGAGGGGATTAAGAAGTAAAAGTAGGTAGTTACAGAATAGCCATGGGGATGTAAAGTACAGCATAGGAAATGGAGTAGCCAAAGAACTTATACGTATGACCTCTGGACATGAACAATGGTGTGGGGATTCCCTGAGGGACTGTAGGGTGCCGGTTGAAGGGGGGGCAGAGGGGGAAATATTGGGACAACTCTTAATAGCATGATCAATAAAATATAATTAAAAATAAATAAATAGCTTTAGTTCTTATACTGTAGAGTATGATATGATCGATTAATTAATCATCTATTTATCTATGAAATATATGAGACCAAACGATCTGCAACATTGGTTATAACTGCACAGTTAAAATTTTTGAAGGAAAAAATATAAAAAATAAATCATTGAAAGTAGTTACCGCAGTTAAAACTAGATCTGCAGGTGATGGTCAAAGGGAATTTGTATTTGAGATGTTTGAAATTTTGTAACATTAACATATTTACATATTTCAAATATTAAAGAAGGTATTTTGAAAGTTGCTTTCACTGAATTATGGAAGAATTATATAAGAGAGACTTAAAAAAACTGCTGTTAAAGACGACATAGTGTTCTCCTTTTGTCTCTGCTGCTTGGGGCCTTCCGGGCAGTGTAGCGTTTCCCGTGCAGGAGGAAGTGGCGCAGCACAGAGCAAGTGGTAGCTCCACACACCAGGTCCTTTTTGTCTGCAAGGTTATTGGATCTGGATCCAAACTTGTCCAATGGGTGTGATTATTACTAATTTTACAGAGTGATAAACTAAGGGTTAGAAAGTTACAAACATACTTTGCCCCGAACTCTATTGCTTGTTAGCGTGCATGGGCAACAGTAAAATGTGGGTGTGGAATAAAGCTCCCAGCACATAGTGTAGTCTTAGGCTGTCAGCAGGAACCTCTAGAATTCAGAGCGATCAGGCAGACCTGTTGCTAATCTCTCTTCCTCAAATATTCTTGCTGTTCATTCTTCATTGTCCTAAGTGGTTACTCTTTAACTTTAATTTTTGATTCATGTTTAAAAGCACGCATGCTCACACACACACACGCAGAGAAAGCAACAGCAACAAAAAAAAATAGCGCATTTGCTTAAAAAAGCTATCTCTTAAAAGACATAATTTATGTGTGGTGCACAAACTCTAAGGTGCTCCGCAGTGACCCTAGCCTCCTAGGGTTCGTGCTTTTGTGTAATTCCCTTTCCTGAGTGTGGATGGGACCTACTACCTTCTTCTGACCAATAGAATATGACGAGGATACAAGGCTGTCACTGCCACAGTGGTGTTACCTTCTGTAAGAGTCCATCTTGCTGGCTGACTTACTCTAGCCATCTCCCCTCTGGCCTGTGAAATAAGCAGCTATGTTGGGAACGTCTGCATGACAAGAAAGTCTAGGGAGCCTCCAGGAGCCCAGGATAGCCTCTGACCAACAGCTAGCCAAAAACCGAAGCTCATAATCCTGTAGCTACAAGAAAATAAATTCTACCAACCACCCAAGTGAGCTTAGAAGCAGATTCTTCCCCAAATGAGAATGTGGCCTGGCCAGCCCGCTGCAGCCTTACGAGCCCCTCAGCAAAGGACCCGGGGAAACCCGATGTCCGGATGCCGTGAGATAATAAGTGTGTATTGTTTTGAGCCACTGCATTTGAGGTAGTTTGTTACACAGCAACAGGTAACTCATACAAGCAATGAGGTATTAATCACCATGGACGAGTTTCAAATCTCCTGTGAGTTAGACTTAGTAATTTTAGAGGAGAGGAGGAAGGGGGAGCTGGATCCACTGGGTACCTAAGAGTGTGAACAGAGCTTCCGCTCAGAGAGGGTAGCATGTGTGGGAAGAAAATAGTGACGGAAGATTTCTGATATCTGTAAACTTCACAGTGTTATCCAAGGCCAAGTAGAGAATATGTATTGATTAGACTTCTTGATTCTATTTTTGAACATGAATAAAGGCCTCCACAAAATGCTTTCTCTAGGCAACTTTACACCTCTCAACTAGTTCAAGTCATCGGAGTAGAGATGGATTGCTAAAGGTTAGAGAAGCACCTGCTCTTGAACCTGTCATGAAGGTATTATAAATCTAACGTGGGTTACAATCACTAACAGATACTGTGGGCTATTTGTCAAAACTTTAATTATTTTCTGGTATCATGCTGACCCTGATCATTTTATTCCATCCCTTCTAAGGGAATGCCTCTGCTCCGGGGTAATTACCTGCTGCTGTGAGTTTTCAGAGCTGCTTCATTGAGTCTGTTTCCTGGTGATGACAGAAAAATTATCTTTCTCTTAAGCGTTGCCCTCTTTCATTCCACAGTGTACTGCTACTGGCAGATTTTTTCCAGATTCTATTAAATGTCAGATAATCAACCGTCTCATTCTAACGAGCATCTCAAAGTTTAGACTCAGGTTTCACAGCTCTGGTTCCCTGCACTATTTCTTCAATTATTAAGAAACACAGACACGCTTGGATCTGGTACAAGAAGTGTTTGTATCTCATTTACATTTAGTAAATACATGAACTGCAAAATGAATAATTCCCCCCTGTGCAAGTCGGCTTCTATTAGCCTAAGACAGTGTGAGGAGAAAAGAAGGGGACTTGGAGCATCATAGGCCAGAAATTGAGCACTGGTTCCGCCACTTGCTTTCTGAGTGTGATCTCCTTAGACCTCAGTTTCCTCATATGTAACTGATGATTGTGTTTACTTCATAAATTGTCAGTGAGGATCAATTAATAGAAATATTAAAAGGTAGGTGACTAGTTGTCGTTCAAAAGAGGCTTCAGAGTCAAGTAGAATTTGATTGAGCAGTACTGAAGGGCAGAATAGTCTGAACTCTCTATTCTCTTTTCTCTCTGTTTCTCTTAAACTCTCTTTTCTCTTCCCCTCTAATCCTAAGTTGAAATTTACATGAAGAGTTCATGTTACTCAAGACTTAGTAAGCATTATCCTCTTGTGGCACCTATTTAAATTCCTTATGATAAGAATAACTTCCTCTACATATTCCATTTCTCTTTATCTTGAACAGAAGGGCTGATAGAAAACGGAAGGATGCGAAGTGCCCATTTCTTTTGTGCAACTTCGCATTTTTGATGTATCTTTACTAGGTGATGGAAGAACTCAAGGGCTTGGTTAGGATGATGGAGTGTGAGAAATCTGGTACGGCTCGAGGTTATAACTTAGCTGAAGTTTTTTTTTAAATCATAGAATAAAATGTGAAAAAGAGAGAGGGGGGAAGGAGGAGAAAGGGGAAGGAAAGAAGGAGCAAAGGAAGGGAGGGAGAGGAACAGTGGGAAGAAACCCGGCAGACATCTTCCCCTTTATCTCTCTTTACCATGGAACCTGCAAGACGTGGCCGCTCCAAATGCATGCTCTAGGGCACACGCTGCCCTGCCTGCCATCGGATGGGTTCGCAGCCCCTTGACCCCCTCGCTGCTGTACCCCGTCTGCCCGTCTGACTCCTGGAGGATTATTCCTCTGGCGCTGCTGACCTGTACCCGAGGACATTTGCAGCCCTGCTGTGACCAAGCTGCACACCCTGACTTCCTCTGCGTGCCACCCTGGAAGCTGCAGTCAGCCTTGGCCTTTCCTGCTCGTGCGTTGGCTGTGGTCCAAGTCTGGCTTGCGGAAGCCGGTGAACTTCTACACCATCCAATGGGCCACAGTCACATCTTCTCCAACAAAGCCTGAATCCCAGGCTTAGAATAGGGGTCCCCCTTCCAAGTTGTCCTTTTTGGGGGTACTCTCCCTAAACCATAAGATATTCTTAAGAGGATCTCTATATCTTACCATGGAGATTCCATAGTAAAGAGAAATAAAGGAGAAGATGTCTGCCGGGTTTTTCCTCACTCTTCCCCTCCCTCCCTCCCTCCCTCCCTCCTTCCCTTCCTTTCTCGTTTTAATTACTAATTCATTATATCATACATTTTCTATTCAAATTCTTGCGTAGGTTCTATTCATGTTTGGACTTGCCCTGATCCACCAGGTACATGGTTACCTAACACCATGATCTACCATTGCCGTGAGACAAAATGGGAATATAAACCTATTTGAACTCCCCTCTTTGAGAATAAGTGGTAATTTTCTCATCTGCAAAATGTGAATAATAATACTTAATTCAGAGCTATGAGAATTACAGGAGACAATGTATATGAAAGCTTTATAAATTTCAAAGTACTCTATCCTATTCTGGGGAAAGCATGATCTTTTAATGGAAATGAGATTCTCAACTCTTCACCCAGTTAACTCCTCCTTACTCTTCGTGTGTCTACTTGGATATTCTATTTAGAAAGCCATTCCTGAGTCACCATAGTTGGGTTAGGTACCCCAGGGGCTTAACCTTAACATATCACTAAGGACTTCTCTGTATTGTAGCACTCAGTCTTCTGCGTTAAATTGCCTCTTTAATAAATGTTGTAATCTTGCTAAGGTCGAGGGATATGTCTTTTATTTTTTTTAATTTTTGAGTCTCCAACTTTTAATGCCCAACAGATAAGAGGCACCTTATAAAAAAATCATTGGATAAATAAAATACATCTGACTACACAAGCCAGTGGGTCAAAGAGAAAAAAAAAAGCGAATTTAGAAGAATTAATATAGTTTTCCCAAGAGAAAAAATTCAGAATGTTTT
The DNA here is from genome assembly GCA_004026545.1 of Mormoops blainvillei. Classification (NCBI taxonomy): domain Eukaryota; kingdom Metazoa; phylum Chordata; class Mammalia; order Chiroptera; family Mormoopidae; genus Mormoops; species Mormoops blainvillei. Next base: position 31,074 of record PVJD01009923.1, read on the forward strand.
CCAAGCACTGAGAATATTGTAAATGGTGGCACAGTCGCATCAAAGTGCATGACCTTTAGAAGACTGTGGGATAGTCCATGATGCCCAGAGCTTTTTGTACCTTGGAGGTAGTAAGTACGTTGGTGGGAAGTGATGTTGGAAAAATAAACTGAGCGACTCAGCCTGCACTGAATCATTAGGCCGTGGAGAACCATCAAAGGTTGAAAGCTAGGCATGAGAGAAAAACGGGAAAATGGTCTAGTTGGTAACTCTTGCAGTATGTGGCAGATTTCTCTGAAATAGAGAAAGAAAAAGGCTTTAAATGGAAAGAGACTGATAATACTTTCCCGGCTTATAATCGAAGGGTTGCCATCCTGTGCTATGCACTAAGTCAGGAAACCATGAGAAATAGTGACATTCTTCAAGACCTCAGGAGCAACCAAGGAAGGATGAAGTCGTGAAATGAATGAAAGAGTTATAATCATGTCAGATTGCCCAGGAGATGCCTCGGCGGTTAGGTCCGGGGCATCATTCAGATAGAGTACGTCGTGAGTGGTGTGGTAGGGATTGCACGAGTTAGCATCCCTGGGCCTCACAGAGACAGGATTGTAGAATTTAATTAGCGTTCTTTAGAATGTGCCACTAAACATAAATATTAACCAGACCTAATCTTTTTGTTCGTTGCTCGCCAGGTACCATGAAGAGTTACGGTATTTTGGCAACCACATAGCTCTGAGACAAATTCTGATGACAGGTTTGCATGCAAGAGAGAGTCATTTGGAGATTTTAATAGAGTCAGATTATCTTTCTTAAGGCACTAATTTGCGATTTTTTAAATGAACTATTTTGAAGTGGCCTATTTGCAAGATAGGAAGAGTAGATATGTAAAACTTCCTATTGAATTTAATCTATGGAAATTTAGCTTTGAAAGAGTCCATTGCACAGTGTGTTAAACTGCATCATAGGAACAGTCTAAGTAAACAGAAAGTGAAAAGAATGGTCACGTTCACATCTTGCTTTCCTACCATAGAATGTGACATTTAAAGCTAAATGCCCTTCAAGATTTTAGAATTAATATTAAATACTGGCATTGGAAGAAAGACATCCATTCTTAATCAGCATTTTCGGGGGTTTTTTTGTTTGTTTTTTTTGTTTTTTGATGGTGCATAAGGAAAACGGAGATAGCTGATTTTGTAAAAGTGTTGATATTATTATAGCGATATATAGACAACAGGGTATGAACCGCTAGGTCATTGATGCAGGCTTCTTGGTTAAAGCCAATTTGATTCTTTCATTATGACTTACCACATGCCTGTGATGTGCATTAAAGACTTCAAGTCACACATGCCTGGCCTTGTTTTACTGTTTCACCATTTATATTTATTATTGCTTATTGTAACAAAGAAATCTTAATAAACTTTAATAGAAATTTACTGTTTTCTCGATATAAAATTGTCTTTCTTAAACTTCATCTGGGCAGCTTTCTGCCCTGTGCCACCCAGCAATTTATCATCTCAGAAACAAACTGTGTTAAATAAGAAGAGTGATAATACAACTTTTCATATGTATATACTTAGTCAGAGTCTCAAAGCAGTTTACAAACATTGATTAATTATGTTTCAATGCATTCCCCTGGGTTCCATGGCTGCTAATTTCTTTCATCTGTCAAGCAGGATATATGAAACTTGTTTGCACCACCTTTTTAAACCTCAGTTCCGCCCTTGGCTACTTATGGAATTAAAAGGAGTTACGAAGAAGATCATATTTCCCAGCAGAACAAGGAATATCTGGATACAGTTGCCTAACTCATGTAGAGTGAATCCTGGAAAAAAAATCCTGATTAAATACATAATTAATTATACCTGTTAATTATGCATTATTCATTATTAATTTATTTTATATGTATGAATAATTTCAAGTCTTTGGGACTTTAAATATCACGCTTTAAAAAAACAGCTAAAGATACACTTGCTGTTTTCTCTGTCTAGGATGTCTTCCTTCTTTCCCCTCATTTTAATTCCCTATTAACATTTCAGACCCTTAGCAAGAAATTTCTCCTTAGTGGCACTTTCACTCCCTTCTGTCCCCATAAGCAGAGTAATGATTTTTTTTCCCTACACCATCTATACCTGTGTAATTTAGATAATCGCACTTACCCCGTTGTATTGCATGTAGGTGGTATCGATGAATGTCCAGCCAGGAAAACAACAACAGACAAAGATAGAAATCAGAAACTGGAGGGAAATGAGGGTTTCTCCGGAGCCCAGAAGCCAACCACAGTTCCTGTTGCAGCCCACAGGCCCACCTTTGCGCGGGACTAAAGGAATCCTCACTGCCCCTTCTACTAGTGCAGCCTGGGTCACCCCTGTTGATACCGCAGGGAGCATCACTGAGCAGGAGCTGCCCTTGTTGATAATCTTTGAACCGCCAATGACATTGGAATGGGCTCCAGCATCACTGGACCCCTCGGTGGCCCGAGGTCTCTTCCTGCTGCTGCTATAGGAACCAGAAGCAGAGAACATGTATTTTTTGCTTGCCAAACTGCTAAAATTCCCACCAGTGCCTCTCATTGGCAGGCCCCAACGAAAGCACAGTTTGCAAAAGGGATTTGGGAGTGTAATTTTCATGCTTTCAGCCCAGGAACAGAAGGGAGAATACAGAAGTAGCACAAGGCAAAGAGCCAAGAGACAAATTACTAGCATGTATCTGTTTACGTGTTAGACAGAACGATTCTCGCTGCTGTGTTGCTAATAGAATAAAAGGGCACAAGTCAAGAGAAGAACTTAACAGCATTAACTTAGGCAAGAGATTTTGGTGACTTGAAAGTGGTAGAGATGGTGAGACTCCATGAGATCCTGAGTTATCTGAAGATAAGATAGAAAAAGATAATGAAAGAGAGGATGGATTTGCCATAACAGTGTTGATCATGAGCTCAGCTTGGACTTTGAATTGGTCATATAAATCTGGAGTGCAGGGGAGAAACCCATGCCAAATTAAAGTCCTAACTCTGGTTGAGATCACTCAGAAAGTGGGGAGAGGTAGACGAGAGAGTCAAGAAGCCATCTCTGGGGCATGCCAACATTTTGAGGTAAAAAAGAAAAAATGAGGGAATACCCACGAAGAAACTGAAAAGGAGCTGCCAGTGAGTCGGGAGTGGGGTGGAAGAGGGTGGTACCCCGAAAGGCAAGGGAAGAAAGTGTGTTAAGGAGGAGAAGTGATCAACTCTGTCAAATGCTAGCAATACGTAAGATGACATTTAGGAATTTACTCATGATCAAAGAAATCATAGGGGTGAGCCAGGATCTGCTTCTAGTGCTGGGTGCTCGAATAACCATGACACTGAATTTAACATCAGCAGCAGCTTCCAGACAAACCCTGGGCACAGAGGTAGCTGCAGGCATTCCTCTCCCTGGCATGTGCACCAGAAAAAGTATAAGCAGCTAAAGAAAGTGTAGGGAGTATCCATTTGTTCTAATTATTATTATCTACTGTACCCAGGGCCCACGACAGAGCACAATAATGAATTGTATACTTAAAGCAGCTTAAATGACTCGGGAATGGGGTCCAAGAACCAGAACACACATTGATTTTAAAACATAAAAGGATAGAAACCTTCCCCTCAATTCAATCACAGGGAGGTTACCTGTCTTAGGAGCCTCTTGTCCGACTACATGCTCCCTACTGGCTCGTCTGTTTAAAAGTGGTTTATTCAGCCAGCATCTGGTATTGCAGAAACTCAGGATCGGTATTGTACAGACAGGAGGTCAAGCTATTTCGACAGCCAACTGTTACTTTGAAGGGACATTTGTTGCTTACATCCTAGAAGAGGATTAGAAAAAGTGTAATTTAAAATCTGAATGCATTGTAGTCACTTCTACTCTCTAAAGTGGAATCTACTGAGAGTTCCCTTATCATTGTAACCTCCCACTTAGAGTGACTTAGGTGGGAAGAGGGAAGGATAAATGATTTTTCAAACTTTTGATAGGCCCTCTGTCCTGACAAAGGGGAAATAATGGATCTAGGGCCTTTGCTTTGGCCTAGGGCTGTAAAGGATCTTTTGATGTGCAAAGGCAAACAGACTAATGGGTGGTAAGCGAAATTATTCAGCAGATTTGTTATGAGACTTGAGTTATGATGAGGGAGAGAGGAGATGCCCCCAAAATATGACTTTCAATGAAGAGGGCAGTGAGAAATTCCCTAGGGTGGGGTAAGGAATTCTTGGTAACGTTTAAATGCTAACGTTTTAAGGAATATACTTTACTGTGATGTCAGCCTTTCCAATCACGCAAAGCCTTCAGTAAAATATGATACTTATAAGTGCGACTTACAATACTTGACTGAATTCTTTTTTTTGAAAATTAAAGAAAAGTGGTCTGAGTGCTCCAACGGGGTGGTTCAGAACAGATGGAAGGGAATGGCTAAAGGAGGGGGTAGGTGAGTGAAATCAATATTCATAGAGAGCAGAAAATCAAGCCATGAAAACTAAGCCCCTGGCGATTTACAGAAATGTTGGTGGCCAGAAAAGTTCCCTTTAAGTGGCAAAGAACAGGGTAATAACAGCCGACATTTAGATACAGAGAGAGTCCTACAGGGATGTGTGTGTGTGTGTAGCACGTGTTGACTGTGGGTTGCAGTTTGGACTTGGGAATAAGGGAACGTGATCCTTCTCCAGCGCCAAGGCATCCGGTATGGATAGTCATAATTGTGCCATATCTGACCTGCAAGTTAAGGTGACAAGTTTTGAGTCTCAGATAATTAACCGAATGAGTTATTCTTGGTGGGTCTTTCACTGCTAGGGGTATGTGCTTCCTCAATTAAATAATTATGAAATGAGAGCTTGCTAAGTGTTATACAAGAAGTTATGTAAGTCAAATCCTGTCCTTTACAGCTTAGGCTACTTTGACACAAATGCATGCCCTGAGAAAATATGTAACAGAGTCTAAATAAATAACTTTAATTTTAGTTAGGTAAGTATTTTTTAAACTCTGAGGCATTACATCAGTGTAGAGCTCACTGTGGTTTCCCTGGTTAATCATTTGCTCCTATCTCACCACAAGTCTCCCCTTCATTTGATTAGATTGGCTATATAGTGACAGAACAAAATGGATATTTGTCTTAGTCCATTTGGGCTGTGATTACAAAAAAAAAAAAAAGAAAGAAAGAAAGAAAAAAGAAAAGAAAAGACAAGACCATGGACTGGGTGGCTTAAACAACAAACATTTATTTCACACAGTTCTGGATGCCCCGTGTCTGAGGAGGAATCAATTCCTGGTTCATGGACAACGGCTTTTTTCCTATGTCTTCACATGGAGGAAGGGACAGGGCACTAATCCCATTCATGAGGGCTCCACCCTTACGACCCGATCACCTCCCAAAGGCCCCCTCCACCTAATACCATCGCAGTGAAGGGCACGTTTCAATGTATTAATTTTGGGGAGGCACCAATCTTAAGTCTGTACCATTGACTCTGCCTTCTAGCTAGATACGAGTCTGACAGTGAGAGCTCGTACAACAGAAGTGCGATTGTTTGGGGAGTCTTTCAGTTCGTGTCAAGAGGCTTTTTAAGTCCTAACTTAGTCATGAACAAGCTGAGACCTTAGGAAACTTTTTCTTAAACGTTCTGAGGCTTGGTTTGCTGATCCGTAGGAAGTTAGAAAGTATCTGCATGGCCTGACTCACAAGTTTGTAGTCATGTTAAACGAAGATACTGAACGTGAAAGCACTCTGTAAACTAGTGAGCACCACATGAACGTGAGCGATTATTGTCGTTTTTCTGTGTTAATCACTGACTTATCTCCCTCTCGGAACGACTGCCTGCTTCCTCTCTTCATTGGCAATATAGAAATATTGTTAAATATAAAGATGACTTAGAACAAGACGAGCGTATCTGTATGCAGATGAGATTTATAGCATGCCTGGTGTTGTAATGCTAATAAGTGTAGCCCTTGACACCTGCGGTTTTCCTCGTGGCGTCTTTATGTGGCTTGACTGACTCTTTTGTCAAGATTTATGTCTGCTTGAGCAGGCTCCCTGAGCCACAGTCACCGTCCCCATAAATCTTCAGCATAGTCACTCTGACAGTAGCCACGTCTCTTGCCTACTTAAGAGACTACAGAGGACTGTCCTTGATGCCCTGGCCCCTGTGGTTGGCAAAGATTTGTGTGAGTTTTGCTGTGTGTGCAGGGAGAGCAGAGGTTTGGGGGAAAACTGAATGCACTAAATTAAAGTCGATCCCAGTGCAAATGCTGAGTAAAGCCAAATGATCCTCCATAATGATTTCTTGCACAGCTGGGACCTGGGAAGTCAGAGGGGTGTCGCACTGCTGCTTTCACTCCTTTGCTGTGACTTAGGGTCCTTGATACTGAATTAAAGGATAAAAGTCATGCAGCTCTTGATGTTTGAACGAGGGTCTCGCCCTTACAGCAAGTATTGTATCAAGAAAACCATTTCACCAATATATAGGGGCAAATCAGTTAAAGAATCAACTGTAGGCCTATGCTTTGGGAAAAAACAAAACAGAAGTTGGGCCTTTGACTTTTATGCCTGAAATGTTAATCCAGGGACTAATTGTAACAGTATATTCCTCAAGTATATGTCTTTATTATTAAGGGAATACATTCCAAACTCCTTAGTAATGCGGTCTCAACCAATCTTCCAAGTTTAATTATAAGCCAGTCAGTTCCTTCACATAACCTCTAGATTGGCAACATCTAATTACCTGATGCTTAGAAACATGCGATGCAATTTCTTGCCTCCATTTCTTTTTTTACATTCTTCATATGAGTCCTCCCCTCGAGGGTCTATTGGTTTCAAACAGATGTCACGGTTTCTAGGAAACACAAGAGAAATCAAATACAAAAACTTCATATAATACTAGTTTCCTCTTTATTTATTAAGACCCTGACATCACAATGAGCAATTAAGTCCAGTCTGGGATCATTTCTGATGGGACAAGGTGACATCGTTGTTCAGACTCACACATATTTTAACTGAGGCATGGGTGACGTTTTAGTTCACTAGGTGTGTGGTTCTAGCTGTTAAGTGTCATAGTTTGAAAGATTAATATTTAGCCATACACTTCATGTCTGAGCCCATAAAATATAATATCCACTATTTGGTTTTAAGCCAATAAGAAATACTAGCATGAAATGAAAATCTCCTTTCTATGGCAATTTAAAGCAAATTAGCAGTGACAGTGATGCCATGTTGGTTGGCAAAACACTTCTCTCTTTTGTCAACAGTTTTCTAAAATTCTCAAGTTTAAACTGATTTTGAATCTTTTCTCGGGGGAGGGAGGTAGATAAATACATTTTTCATCCTTATGTGAAACTATAAAAGAAGTATTTACGTTGTATTTAAAAGCCCAATTTTTACAAAATGGCCAATGAAAAATGACAGGATATATATTATATCTCCATTAAAGCTAGAACTATTTACCTTCAATAAAGCCAGGAAACCAATTTACGATGGAAACCTGCTCCTAATCCCTTTGGAGGAAGAAGCTTGGAATAAAAGATTCCAATTCATGGTTTCCTAACAAGATTAGTAGAAGCTGAAAAGCGATGTGACTGCTATATTAATGAATGAGATTTGAGGAATTACTGTTACAATGTGGGTTTTGAGAAAGCACGTGTTGGCTATAATTTTAAAATACCAGTGACGAGGTTTTGCTTAAAAGGTAAGGGGTTTACTTTCTGAAAAAAGATATTCATCTTTTCTCCCTGTACTCCTATCTTCAACTCAACTCATTCTTCCCATGCATGCTGCATTGCAACCCATGTAGCCCAACTGCACCCAGTTCTTCCCCATCAAAACTGAGACTGCCACAAAGTATTTGCTGGTTCAGGGGCGTGTCTCCATACGTTCGCAGAGACGGAGGGGTTTTGTTTGTTTGCTTTGTTTTGTTTTTGCCTGAAAACCCCTTCTAGAAGTCAAAGATGCAGAAACTCAATGGCAACAGTCCTCGAGTAAGGACACTGCTGAGTAAAGAGCAGCAACAGACAGTGATCCCTGCAGTAATGCTTCCAACTAAAGTTCCAGCCTCCGCGAGGGGATTAAGGCGCTCTGCTCTCAGCTCTCATGGTCTTTGTATGTATCTTCATCCTAGCGCTTAGGACAGGGTGTAATAGTAACCTGTCTGCGTGCCTGTCACCCCAAATAGGCTCGTTCATTCTGTGTGACTCACTATTATCTATCCCATAGCAACACTCAATAACATTTTTGAATAAAAATTCATGAAAAAAACACGTTATTTCTGGGATGTATTTCATGCTGTTTCATGGTTATAGCAGCCTTAGTAAGAAAGTCTGTGATGTCAGGGAGCTGTTTATTGTTTTTTTGTTTTTGTTTTCCTCATTCTCTCTTGGGGCTTTTCAGAATGCTGAATGTTTCTCTTCCTGTTTACCGACTTTAAAAGCAGGACCTGTGCTGTAGCCTTCACTTGTCTTAGTTAAGCATGGCAAGATGCTCAGTAATTAATATTTGTAAAACACTGCAAGGTTCTCCGATGAATTAAAGTGTGAAATCTTATTACAAGCAGTGTGTTGCTGAAGGAACAAACAGGCAAGGCAAATCACACCATTTCCTAGTCTCTGTTGCTTTCAGGAAACAGTGCGATTCACAATTATCCACAGGTATTGACTCCATTGCGTCCTGCTAGCTTAGCTACCAGGTTCTCTCTCCCCGCACCCTGCACTTGGTTGGTTTGAGGGGATGTAAGAAAGTTACTTCTTACAAATGATGTTTTCTTTGGCAGTCTCAGATGTTCACATCTACAGAGAAAGCTTTCTGCACAAACACAAAGAAATTATTGTGCTTGTCGGAGACAAAATAGTTTTGGGATGCTACGGAGTCTCTCTAATTACCGACAGGGAGTACCTGCAAGATTCAAACCTGTATAGGATTTTTAGGCTGCCTCCCCACCTCCAGAGGGAGGGGGTCTAGTAATTTTTGCTTTCAATAAGCAGTTTGCCATTTTAAAACTATACATCGTCCAAACCCTCTGTGGGACGGCAGCAGAGAAGTTAGCTAGGAACTGAGTTGTGCTATTAGGCTGGGTTGGGGGGTGGGCAGGTACAGGAATGTGGAGCAAATCAACTTGACTTTGCAGGCCAACCAACTCAAATGCTCAAGCCATAGTTCATATAAAAATTAAATTTGTGTTTGATGCTGTGGAGGAAAAAAGAAATACCTAAAACCCAGCAATAATGGATAAATTAATTTAGTAATGACTGTAATACACATTAAGCTTATAATGATTAATAGTCATAAAGTCTTTTGTTTCCCTTTGTGCAAATAACCATCTGTGTCAACAAATTTGATAACAACTATTTTATCAAAGAGTGAAGTTTTTGGATTTCTTCTGCTTTTTTTTTTTTGACTCCCAGTAGTCATAATTAATATAATAAAACCCCCATTATAAAATCATTAGTGTAAATGCAAATAAGGTCTTGCATTGTTAATGTCCCACCAGGCCCTTAATCACTTGAAATGTCAGGCTGCATTAAGTGTAACATCGATTACATATGATAAAAACATGCAATGCACAAAATACTAAAGTAGTATTTTCAGGCTGTTATCTAAAGCAGAAGGGCTTTAAAAAATTAATTTATTCTTGGAGCTTTGACTGTTTTAGAGGCTAAAGACCTCATTAATTTATCAGTAAAAACCTCGGATCTCAAGAAGACCTTTTGGCCTTTTCTCATTTTCCCACCCATTCGTTCTTCTTTCCTTTTAAAAAGTTTTTCACATTGAATGATAAATGTTTGGAGGGACCTTTCTACAGCATTTTAATGATACTAAAGTAAGTTCATCTTAAAGGTGTATTCCAAATACCTTACTTTGAAAATATTCTTTACTGAGGGTGTAGATAAAGATGTGTTTTCAGATATGACGGTGACTGGAGAAGATGCAGAAACTCAATGGCAACAGTCCTCGAGTAAGGACACTGCTGAGTGTAAAGCAGCAACAGACAGGCTGCATTCAAAGTAATATCTTACAATTACGAAGCATGTTAGAGTTTACCCAGCATGCCTTCTACATGATCATATTTGACCGTAGCAAGGCAAAAAACACATGGACCATTTAAGGATTTGACAGACTTCTCTGAACTACACTGAGAAGTTATCTACTTTGTCAGGGGAAAATTGTGGGAAGAGAAGACAGGAGAGGAGGGGAGGGGAGGGGAGAGGGAGGGGAGGGGAAACAATCACCATGTGTCTGGTATTGTGCATAATCCTAGTTTATAGCCTCCTTTCCTTGGATTTGAACTAATTTACAACTCCATAAAGTGGTGAAAACAAAACAAAACAAGTTGAAAATATTTCCAGTGATCCCAGTCCCTAGAAATGCTGTGTCTGGTGGAATGCAGTCCCATTTTACTTCTTTTTGTAAATTGCCATTCTACATCAAATTTGCAAATTCACTTTGGCATTTCTCATGTGTCTATGTCTGTGGCACTTGGAATTCTCCTTGGAACCTATTCTAACATCTGACTGGTTCCCTCATTAACTAATGAGTTAAACGAAAGACTTGGTACAAATTCATTTTGTGTTTGAGGTTCACGATCATACCTTTACAAAGTAATTCTTTAACATCATTTTTATCATGTCGAGCACACCTATGGAACATACTAATAAAATCCAAAGGAGGATTTCAATCTTTTTCCTGAACGCCACCCTGGCCCCATATTCCTTTGCTTTTCACCAGTGCTTCTGTAGAAAGCCTTTGCCTAGCATTGACTTTCATTCCCCACGGAGTCCCTTTGTACTTTCTGTCTGTGAAAGTCACGAGACACTAGATAACCCAAAGACGCACTTAGACTATCATGGGGGGGCTGTTGTCAGGAATTCAGATTTGCTGTCAGGGCTTTAAAAACTCTACCTCACTTGCCGTGTATGTCTTTGTAATCAGAGTTGTATATGTTTTTTCAGGGCTCAATAACTTGACAGCAGTAATAGCAGGATGCCAAAAGGGAGAATCAAATGACATTCTGCTTGGCACTTCTTTATAGTTTCTTGGTTTTTATTAAATGTATGTCAATCGTCTGACCCAGTGTGATCTAAAATTCTTGTAGCTTTTCTGTGCAAATCACAGAGACCAAAGCAGAGAATAGATAAAAACTCAATTGCTTCAAAAATGGGAAGAGACCATTTTTAAGGGAAAGCAAAAAAAAAAAAAAAAAAAGGATTGGAACCCTTGACTTCCTGTAAGGGAATATTCTTAGATTAGCCTTCTGTACACAGAGGCATCCGTCCTTCACAGGTATTTGAGGAGTAGGGAGCTGTCATATGGTATAGGCAGAATGTCCCTTACCTACATATAAGACTGGCTTGTGGTATTGGGGGGAAAAGTTGCGCCTCTCTCTCTAGTAGATCAGAACCACGTTGAAGGAGAAATCATTCCTGGTATCCATTTTGCGAAGATGTTTAACTCTCAGACTGGAGAGCAGAGCCGAGGGTGTTAGATGAGTAGGAGAGATCTTACCCAGTTTTTGGTTCTTGACTGGGAACGGGTGAAAATGTTTAAGGGCATCATCTTAATGGGGAGTCACAGGCAACTTACAACGTAGGGTGGTAAGCAGACAAAAGAAGAGGTGGTAAGGCTCTTTCCTGGAAATTAACCAGCTCCTACAACAGAATCCTGTAATTTGTAAGTCAAGTGGTTTAGAGTCCTTGAAATCATTGTGGCTATTTCACTTTCGTTATCCCTTTGTGTTCAGAGAAGCTTTTTCGAAATCTCCTGCCTGTATTAACTGTACTAAGAGGAATCAAGAAAAGAGATTTGGTTCATGTTCAAGCAAAGTATTAAAGGAAGAAAACAAAGGAGGGAGGGAGGGCGAGAGGGAGAAGGAAAGAAGGACTATTAATTTGAGAGAGAAAGATACTATATAAAATATAAGTTTCTTCAATTTCTTTAGTTCTCCAACCACGAGATTCCATGAGGAGGAGAGCAGGTCGCCCAATAACCTTAGGAAACGAAGGACGCAACTGAGAATATGCCCAAATGGCAGGTTCACTCTAAATAATAAAACATTTTGCAAACGCAGCAGTTCACTAAGCTTTTGAAAGGCAGCTAGAAAGAAACCCCCCACTTTTTGTACCATAAGCAAAGCAAAGCAAAGGAAATTCATAGGCCTGGAATGTGGTGGCCCAGAAATGTCCAGGTTTTATACACCTTCTACAAAGTTCCTTTTCTTTAATTTCCCATATTTTTTGATAATGTGGCCCTTACTCTAAGCTAAAAGATTTGAACAAAACGTACCTTTATCCTATGCCAAATATTTTTAATAATTTCTGGGGAATCACAATAAAGGCAGTATTTTAAGAGGTTCCAGGAAGACTCTTAGAAGGGTGCATAACACCCGACATCCACTGCCTTTGCTTTGAAGTGATTATGTCCTTATTAGTATGTCCTGCTACATTATAAACACTTGGAGAAAACAGACCTGATTTTATTCTAGTATCTTGTAACAGTACTGTTGACAATATTTCTTAACCATATTATGCATGGAAATTTCTTAGCAAATTTTTAATAAACACCAAAGGACATAGTATATTGTGCATCAACTTTATTATGATATAAATGTATACAATCTAATACATCATTTTAAGGGTACATTTTGATGAGTTTGATAAATGTATATACCCTGTAACCACTACAACAATTGTGATGTAGAACATTTTCTTAACAGCAGAGAGTTTTCTTACACCCCTTCCTAATGACCCCATGGTATTCCTGGCCCCAGGGACTTGAAAATTGCTGTCACTCTAGAAGTGATTTGACTTTCGAGAGTTGTACTTAAGTAGAAACAAATAGTATGTACTCATTTATGTCACACTTCTTATGTCCAGAATGATGTTTTTAAGGATCAGCTATGATGTTGTTATTATTTTTATCAGTAATTTATTTCTTTGTATTTCTCAGAACTATTCTTTTGTATAAATATACCACGATTTGTTCTCATCATCTATAATTGGTACTTGGCTTGTTTCAGTTTTTATCAAGTGCAAATAAAGCTGCTCTGGACATTCATGCACAGGTCTTTTATGCGGAACGATGCTTCATTTCTGTTGATAAATGCTTGGGAATGAATGGCAGCATGGTACTTGCATATTTAACTATTTACCAATCCACCAAAGTACTTTTAAAAGAAGCTGTAGCATTTTACTTTATGTAGTTTGAAGCTTTGTTACTGGTATACCTAGGGTCGTTAGCTTTTCTTGATGAATTAACCACTACCATTACAAAATGTGCTTCTTTATTCCTGGTTATTATATTTTCTTTCTACAGTCTTCTCTTTAAATTCAATAGCCTATTTTACTACAGTCTACTATTAATTTCACCCAGTGGAATTTTCATTCCAGACATTTGGTTCTTTTTTAACACCTTTTAATTCTCTTAAGTTTATTTCTTCTTTAAATCTTGAAGCACACTAAACATATTCATAATAGCCAGCTTTAAGTCCTTGTCTCCAAATCCTATCATCTTTGTAATTTTAGATTTTGTTTCTATTGGCTGATTTTTACCCGTGATTCTGTATTTTTCTGTTTCTTGACATATCTAGAAATGTTTTTATCAGATGCTAGACTTCATTAAGTATTACACTGCTTGTTGTCTTCCTTTAAAAAGCATCAGGGTTTGTTTTGACAATAAATTACTTGCATATCAGCTAGAGCTATTCAAGCCTCATTTAAAGCTTTGGTGGGGAAAGCCTGCACTAGCTTTTATGCTAGACGTAAGTTAGCTCCACTACTATGTTTTGAAGAGTCTGGGTTATCATCTGAATACTCCAGGTGTTAACAAAAAAGGCTCCTTTCTGGTTGGTCACAGTAAATCGTCTCCTTGGTCTGTGCGAGTTTGGGAAATTGCCCAGGTTATAATTCCCCAGTTGTTCTTGGCCCAGCTTCAAGGAATTTCACCGTATGCAAATATAACTTATTCAGCAAAAATTCATGGAAATCCCTATAGAAATTTCTGGAGCACCTCACCCCCACCTCCGAGGCCCTTTCCTCCCTAGAATCTTGCTCAGTAACGTGCCATCGCCTTGAAGGGCTAATCTCTGTCTCAGAGAGAGAGGGGGGTGGGGAAGGGGAGAACTTGCTGTGTTTGTCTGGATGCTAGTCTTCATGCTGGCCTGGGATGTGCGTCCGCGCAGAAAGCGCACCCAACAGGGCTCACGTCCTCACTCGTTTCCCTTAGGTGAAGGGTCAGTTATCAACTGGCTGTTGTCCACTCCGTAAAAACATTTGTTTTCTATTTTTTCCCTGCTTTCTAATGGTTTACGGTGGGCACACAACTTTGTTTCTTGTCCTTCCAGCATGATTGGGACACAATTTATGATGGGTCATAAGAAAGTATGATGTTTCTTTGAACATATTAATAAATACTCTTATTGCATGGTAGTCATTCATTTTTTTTCTATTCCAAATATGGCTGAGAAGGGTCTTGAAGCAGTCCACTAAGAGTAAAAATAGATCTCTTCCAGAAGACAGCAGCTGATTTGTTGTTTTCCAGCAGATTTTATTTTATACAGCTTTCCAGTTTGAGGGCGAGATTAGTAGGACGATGGAGCAGTAATACCTTAAATTCTGGATATTGGGCACAATTAAAGCATCAGAGAAAATTGGCAAGAGCAGCTTTTGGTGTCAGAGAGAAATGATTTAGACCTCAGCTTAGTTGCTTATTAGCCATGAAATTTCACTCAATTTCTCTGAGCCTCAATTTAATTCTGTGTAATATGGATACAACAATACTTGCATTATATAACTGTTATTAGGTTTACTTGAGAAGTTATATAAATACCTTCCAAGAGTTCTTGGAACTGTTGTAAAAATGCCAGTATCCCTCTACTGGGTTGATTGAAGAAATTTATTGAGATTTATTAAAGATTTATTAAACTTTGCTGAGGAGATTTCTTTCAAAGCAGAGAGAGCAGAAATTCAGGAAAGAAGAACACATTTCTGTATGGTGTTTCAGACAGTCATGGACTGTCAGAATTAAAATAGCTCCTGGAAATAATCCCCAGAGATTTTATGCTTTCTTCTTCTTCTTCCCCCCAAAAAATTCATTTTAAAAACTAAATCTCATTTGGCACCTCTGTACGTTATTCTCCTTTTGACTTCTCACAGTTCTTCTGCACTTTTCCCTGCTCTGCTCTGTCCCCCAGAGGGCTGTCCTCTGTGGGTGTAACCCTCCAGTTCCTTGCTCTCTGCTCCTGGTTGCATTTGGACAAGAGAACCCACATAATGGAGGACAAGGAAGGGAAATAGAGGCCAGTGTATTTCCTGCATTTCTCCCCTCCCGTCTTGTCTGTACAGGTCTGCAGTGTGGCTGTGGACGACTACAGCTCCCTGGGGGTCGTGCCTCTGCCCGGCCCCAGCTCTTTCAGTGCCCATGAAGATGAAGCTGTCTGCTCCTTTTGTCTCTTTGGGTCTAGAGGTGGCAAAGCCTCCTCCTTGCTGTCACCTATCCCAGAATGCTTACTGGGATCCTGGAAGCTTGCCCAAACCTCTTTCCAAAGTACATTCATGAATTCTCGTCACAGTAACCCTTTCAAGTAGAATTTTAATAC
The DNA here is from genome assembly GCA_004026545.1 of Mormoops blainvillei. Lineage (NCBI taxonomy): Eukaryota > Metazoa > Chordata > Mammalia > Chiroptera > Mormoopidae > Mormoops > Mormoops blainvillei. The sequence goes on from PVJD01009923.1 coordinate 46,624, forward strand.
CTGTCAAACCCCTGGCTGTGTTCACCTCCTTTGCCACTGAAACAAATTACCACAAACTGGGTGACTTAAACAACGGAAACTTACTCTCTTGCACCTCTGGAGTCCAGAGTCTGAAATTAAGCTGTTGGCAGGGCCACACTCTCTCCGAAGGCTCTAGGGGACAATCTTTGCTCATGTCCTCATGCTTCTGGTGGTTCCAGGACTCCCTTGGCTTATAGGTTCGTAACTTCCCGCTCTGCCTCCGTCTTCACATGGCATCCTTCTCAGTCTTTTCCTGTAAGGACACTGGTCATTGGATTTCTGGTCTACCAGGGCAATCCAGGACAGTTGCATCTCAAGGTCGTTAACTTAATTGCCTCTACAAAGTTTTGGGTTTTTTTTTTCCAAATAAGGTCACATTCACAGTTCCCAAGACATAAACATGTATTTTTGGGAGACACTCTTCAATCCACTGCACTGACTCATACAAGCTCCTAAGACTTAGAACAGAAAATAGCTAACCTGCTCTAATTGAGAGGAGGGTAGTGGGATCACACACTTCTTCTACTGAATATTAATAGAAACCGAGTGATTGGATGTTATTTACCTGACATCACAAGCCTAGTTTGTAGGAATTCTAGAAAGAGAGTTTCATCATGAAGGCTTCTCATTCCTGGTATGTGGGTAGCTGAGAAGCTAATCATAAAGCCAGTATCACTTACTTATGCTAGTATGAAAATTATGCATTTGTGGGATGGTTCATTCTTATCTTCCTGGTGTTTTCTGTTTTGCAGGGGGAAATATTATGATTAATGCCACTTAACCTAATGATATCTTTAATATCATTATTTAATATCATAATAATGATATTTTTAAAGCTATGACTAAAGTAAAGAAATAAGGTTTTCTTGAGCCGAATGACTGTCACATAAAGACATAAGCACATCACTTTTCCCCTCGCAGTGCTATAAATTAAATAAAAATAAAGACTATCAAAGCAACTATTTAAATGTGTTTTGTCAACAGACATCAGGGCTTCTGAAGTTATGGGAAAGGAATACCCTCTCCTTGTTTGACAGAGTGATTCTTAACAGATGGTGTTTGCTATTTCCAGGGGGATTTCCAAAACTTAAAATCAGAGACAACAGCAGTTTTTTTAGGCTGTCAAGCTGGCTCAGGTATGAAAAAAAAAATTCTTTCCACATCTGGTATATTGTATCTGAAATAGGAAGGTGGAAAATTCCTATTAGTTTCTCTTTAGTTTGGCTCCCAGCAGTGTACCTATGGTGTGTCTATCCCAGAATGTTTGAACCAACTTTCTGGATCATGGTCTAGTAATCTGGGCAAAAACAAATATGTTTGTTTACCCCAAGGAACTGTCAGAGAGCTTGGACTGCTCTCCTAGGATTTCATATTCTCCTCATGTTTCAAAGTCTGCAAGGCTAGAGCCGCTTGATCTTCAGTGCCCTGGTTGGTTATTTTTTTGTGTGTTTTTTTTTTCAATGTGCTTTGGCTCAACAGCATGTTGCATCTGGTAGTGTGGGTGGAAACTACTTCGTTAAAATATTCAGGAGAGAAGAGAGAATTAAGCCTACAATAGCGTTTTCAAGAGGACTAGAAAAGACTAAGAACAAGATTTTGTTGTGGTTTTGCTCCTGATAATTTTACTTGGAGTTAATGGGGAAAAACACAAACACTTATTGAATGTGCAGGACATTGTCTTTTTAAGCACTTTATTTGAATTCATTCATTTCACAATGGATTATTGAGAGTCTGCTGTATATTAAGCCATGTTCTAGGTTGTGGGTTACTATGGTGATCTAAAGAGACATTGCCTTTGCTCTAACAGAAATTACTTTCTAGAAGTAATAAAAAGAAAATAAACAAATAAATAAGCAATAGAGGAGAAAATAAACAAGTAAGGTTATAAAACAGAGCAGATTAGCATGTTATTTGTGCCTGGGTTGGTAGGAGTCAAAAATACAGCAAGTGGTTCCTTAAAAAAAGAGGAATTTGAGGTTCTTTGGGGGCAGACTAAGCAAATAAATCAGGCTCACAGTGTAAGAAGCTACTTCTGTTTCTCCTGATATGACTTGATCATCAAAATCCTAATCTCCCCTGAACCACACAAGAAAGGACCCATTTTCTCTGGGATCCAGTAAATTACTAGAAGACAAGGCTGCATAGCATGCATCATATTCCATGAATCTTGAGAATGGTATCTGTTTATCCTTTTTTTTCCTTTCTCAGTAGGTCTTAGGAGTATCGGAGGTATTGACTTATTTCACCCATAGGTTGTGAATCTGTTTTGTCTTCTGAGCAGATGAGTCTTTAAGGTACTTGCTCTCTGCTTACTTACTTCTTTTCCTTGAAAGATTTGTTTTCTTACTGCAATTTAATATAGACAGTTATTCCTTAATAGGAATAATATGCCCATGCATCTTAAGAAGGACAAACCTATAACAATTATAATTGAGCTGATGCAATCAGCTTCATCCTAGGAATGTGAATTTCCACACTGATGAGTGCTCTCTATTTAATTAAAATACATTGATTATGGCACATTTGTTTTTATCAGAATGGCCATGCATGGTCTTTGAGGAATTATTGTTTATTGGTTTGAGAAAGTAATAGGCAGCTTTAAAAGAATATGTAGGCTTTCAAATTTATGCTTGGTTTCTAAGTAGTTACATATTGCTCTTAGTTAAAATATGCTGTCTTACCTGCTTAATGCTTCCCTTGGAAGATATGTCGGTTATAATAAACACTAATTAGTTCGTGTGACCATTCAGCAAACTGCTTTGGAAGAAACCAATGATTTGCTGTACAAATATCAGCTCTTTAATGGAATGTCTGATGCGTAGTGATTACAGATTTGTAGAGGATGTAGACTTAAACCAAAGTTATTAAGTCTCTCGTGATCAATTTACCTGATGTCACAGGGAAAACAATTTAGGAAAAGCTGTCCTAAATTAATATGTTAGCAGAGGTCACACTTACCAGAATTTGCACTTGTGCTTGAGGGTACAGTTCATTATTTAAGTGGAAACTGGGTAATAAGAAGGAAATTATAATTCACTTTTAGAAATAATTATGGAAAAAAATGCATCCCTCACCTATTTCCTGAACAAATTAGCATCTAGCTTGAATGTTCGAATACCAGGTGAAACATTTTTCAAGTGCAATATCTAAGCTATATAGTGTGAATATTTTAGGCCATATTATACATGCATAGAAAGCTGTAAAAAATCCAGATCCTTAAATCCAGACCAATTCTTAGTGTCTGCCCCAAAGCACTATCTGGGAAATAGTCCCCGAGTTTTAATACATCCCTTCTCAAGTAAGTATACACTGCACCTGTGATAGAAAGACTATGGAAACAAATCTGAAATGCTGTTAGAACAGACATAGCCTGGGACGTTCAGGAAGAGGCCCCTGAGAAAGTGACGCTTGAGAGTAAGGCAGCTCAGTGACTGTCCACTTAGGCCTGAGTAGCAGCTACAGTTACTGGCTACCTAACCTTTGGCATCCCTTCTCCCCCGCTACCTCTCCTCTATGAGGGGTAGCAGTGGAGCTCAGACCCAGACTATGAGCAGTCTGGGGAGATTTGCTTTCCTATTCAAAAGAGAAAGATGCAACTGGCAAAGCATCTCCGTAAGCCTCCAGGCATCGCCATTCTGAATTTATCAAATATCAAATGGTCATTTACCAGTGGTCTTCCTAGAATGACTCTAGCTTTCACACCCATTCACAGCTGAGAACCCCCGATAAGCCTGCCGTTGACCCTGTCATTTCACAGTCTCGAATTGGGGCAGTTGTCTTGCCTGGATCTTCCTCAAACGGGTGCAGAAATCAAGCTAACTATGTTATCACATGCATGTTCAGGAATAGCGGCAACTCTCTTGGGTCCTGGCTGACCTACCTTATGCTTCAACACGGTGATGGGAGTGGGGGAGGGAGCGGTCAGACAGATAGAGGAGCCCAGCTATTAACATTCCTTTCTGCAAGGTTCACAGCATTCTGCTTTCCAGACTGAAGGAAAGAGACAGAATTTGGCCTCTCGCTTAGCTGGATTCAAAGCAAAGTTGAATTACTGGATTTTGTGAGAGCGTAATCGTCCCCATGGCAACTCAAGCCTATCTGTGACGGTGATTTCACGATTGCATCTAAGATTCAAATATAGTTTTTATTTAGCTTTTTGGAAGGTGATAGATCCTTATTGTAATATTCCATATTGACATCAAGTAACATGAAATACTTAGAAGTTAGTGATGATGTAGGAGACCTTTCCAACTCAAGTGTTCTCTCTTCTTAGTGAGCCTCAGTGAGAAAGTTGCTCTCTTTTAAGGTTTAATTTTGAAGCTTTTCTTTCCCCACATTCTGATGTGGTAAATGGTTGCATTCTATTCCTGTCAGACTGACATGATCAGTCAGCCTTCAGATCTCAAATATGTTTGCAAACCATCTGTTACATTTACTAACAGAGTGAAACAAAAGATCTGGCCCTTGACAGCGTTTGTGATATTAACTTTGAAGCCTCATGAATTTGCTGAAATCTGCTGGTATGTTTCCCTCAAGTATCTACATTTCAGAAACTTGCACAGAACCTCTACCCAAAGCCCTGTTATTACTTTGCTAAATGCTATCATTAGAATGCAGCAGGCAATCTGCCACCAGCCCAACACCGTTAACATACAACGGTGTATTCCTCTTGGAAAGGAAACTCAATTTGTAAATATTTTATTATATTCCTCGTGAACATAAACATACAATTATTCAGATCCATCCCCATGCTTGTGCACTTGAACTGTGCTATTTGCAAGAGGTATGTAAAGTGATGTCAGATGAATAGAATTCGGGGATTAAAGAGCAAACAGCATTTAGCGATTATTTGGGGGTACATGCTATTTTATGCTCAGTTAACGGGTTCTCTGCAGTAAGGCAGAAGATACCGGTCTGGTTGGAAAGAAATGAGCAATTGAGCAAAGCTTGTCATCCATAGCTTTATGGCTTTTTCTTCGCCAGAGAGTCCAACTGAGTAAAGAGTAGGACAAATAGTGTTAGTGTGAGGCAGCCATGAATGACGATGCTGTCAAAGCCGTCTGTTTGTATAGCCTGCTACGATTTACAATGCATCCCATTTACATTATACTTGTAGCCCTACCCTGTGAATGGACAGAACAGTTGCTCTCTCCTTTCTACAGACACGGACCTAGACTCAGACAAGTGACAGGTCAAACAGGACCAGGTAGGGCGACCAATCATTCTGGTTTTCCTGGGCCTAATGGGGCTCCTGGGACAGGCGTCTTCAGTCTTAACCCTGTGACTGTGGGGCTCCCTGGGCGTCCCGACTCTCCCGTTGTTAAAGCTCGGAGAGTCCTGGAGAAAACGGGGCAATCGGTCACCCTCACCGGAGGAATGTGAATCAAAGAATTCCCACCTCGTTCCTCTTTCCTCCCTATGATGCTTCGCAGCTTCACTGCTCAGTTTCGGTCATCCATTTGCCCCAACATACTTTTGCTTTCTCAGTCTGGGAAACTGAGGCTTCTAAGGCTGAAGTGTATTCCCAGGAGACTGGCAGGTTCACCTGTTTTAGACTGTGTACAACAAAGCAGGACTCACCCTGTGTTTGGAATTGCATCGTTCTCTCACGTGAAGCCTCAGGACTTGAGCCAAGGAAACGCTGCACCTCAGAATCCACAGTAAAATTCTGCAATTAGTCAGAGAAAAGAGGTCATTTGTAACGCACCACTTTCATTTGGAAACAAGCCACATGATCTACGCACTGTTCAGTCTCAGTGCAATATTTGTGCTGCCACAAGGCCATTACATATCAATAGCTGATGCTGTGAGGTGCAAATTAATTCCAGTAGGAGTCCTTATGTCTGGATTCTCATTTTTCACTGTCAAGTGTATTTCGGTGTCAAAAGCTATGCATCGAAGCCCCGGTTTTCCGTCAGGATGCTGTCCTACCACGAGGTAACATAATCAGGAGACTTGAAAAATACTTAGGTCTGGCTTTGCATAAAAGTCTGGACTCTACTAATGCTGCCACCAGGCACCCTCTGATGACAAATGACAGAAAGGGGCAGACCTTGCCAAATCCAGTTAAATTTGCAGCCATTGGTTTCTCTGATTCCATCAGTGATATCAGCAATTTTTGAGGAGATACTTCAGTGAAGAAGACACACAGATGTCAAGAAAACACATAAAAAGATGTTCAACATCATTCGTTATTAGGAACATGCAAATGTGGAACACAATGCAATATCACTATATCCCATCAGAACGGCTAAAGTGAAGAATAATAACAACACTGAATGCTGTCAGGGATGCAGAGAAATTGGATGTCTCGTACGTTGCTAGAGAGAATGTAAAATGGTACAGCCACTCTGGGAAACAATTTGACAATGTTTTAACAAGCTAAATATGCAACTACCATATGGCCCAGGAATTGCACTCTTTGACATTCATGCTAGGGAAATAAAACTTATCTTCACACAAAAATCCATACACAAAGTTTATATCAGCTTTATTTGTAATAGGCAGAACTGGAAACAACTCAGATGTCCGTCAATAGGTGAATGGTTCAAGAAGCCATACCATGAAAAGAAGGGAACAGACCGTTGACACACGTGACGACATTTGTAAATCTTCCATGAACCTCTGCTGCAAGAAAAAAGCCAATCCCAAAAGGTTGTATAACATGGTTCATTTACATAACATTCCTAAAAGGACAAAATTATAGAAATAGAAAGCGGATTAGTGTTTGCCCACAGAGTAGGGGTCGGGGCACGAGCGGAGTGGATGTGGCAATAAATGCGAAACGTGAGTGGTCCTTGGCGTGACGGGAATGTTCTGTATCCCGACTGTACCAACGTTAATATCCGATCCTGCCCCATAGTTTTGCAAGATGTTTCCATTAGAGGAAACTGAGTAAAAAGGTGCATAGACTTTTCCATATTATATTTTTACAAGTACATGTGACTCTACTATTGCCCCAAAATGGGGAAAAAAAAAGAATTACAGAAAAAAGAAGACCAACATAATTTTATAACGTTTCGTAGCATAGCCAGGGTGTTGGGTGCCTCCGTTGATTTTTACTCACCCAGAATATTCCAGGTAGCTGCTTGGCCCTCTGAGGATTTGCTGAATTTCAGGTAACCATGAGAGAAGAGGGTCAGTGCTGACTGGACAGCTAGGATGGTCACCTTTCTGTCCATGTCCAAGGCTGCAGTGCTTCGTCCTGTGGTCAGACACCAGTCTGGGTTTTTGCTCTAAGGCATGTTTTAGATGACATTTAAATCAGTAGACTCTGAGTCAAGGGGATGCCCTCTACAATATGGGTGGGCCTCAGCCAATCAGCTGCAGCCCTTAAGCAGAAGGCCTGAGGGGGCCCAAAGGAAAAGGAACCTTACTTCCCTATCACCTTTGAGTTCAAGGCTGCAACATCGACTCTTCCCCAGGGCCTCCAGCCTGCTGGTCTAACCTGTAGATTTTGGATTTAACACTCCCCAATATCACATAAGCCAGTTCCTTAAAATAAAATCTCTCTCTCTCATTGTTATATATATTTTATATATATATAATATAATGTAATGTACTATAAAATATTATAATATATAATATATATTATATATGTAGTCATTTCCTTTCTCTGTAGGATCCTAACTGATACAGAAGCAGCCCAAGGGGAAGTGTTGTGAAAATAAACAGCTTGAGCCCCCTCCTATACTGCCGTGGTCACGGCGTCTGCTGCTTCCGAGGCCGCCCCTTTCCGTAGTGGGAGTTCCCACTTGCCAGTGACGTCATTCGGGTCAGGGAGCCGTCCTCTCTGAGGGACCTGAGCATCCACTGCCAACACTTCTATTCTATCATGGAGATAGAGAAGAAGGCCACCTATTCTCAGACTTATCGGTCTTTTCGTCAGACGTTTCTAAACACCTTTCTGAGTGCAGTGAAGTTCGCTCTGGGGAAGGTAGCTCTACATAACCTGCGCTGCAGAACGGCCCACCCTGACAGGCTGCAAGGCAGGGGGGAAGAATCGGGACAATCTACCGCAGACCGACAGAGACAGAGAAAGCTCGCCAGGCTTGTGTTTCCTTTCGGACGTGTGCACGAGTGCATCCTCGTGAGCCCTGTGCGTACACAGGTCCTCGTGGACACAGTCGCAGGCCCCGCGGAGGAAATGCGATACAATTAGCTATGGCTCTGAGGAAGCGCTGTCACTAAGGTCAAGGGCATTCCTTCCTGAAAGAAAGGGAAACACAGAGGACTATATACAAACTGAAAGTGAGAGCTCCAATAAGTATCTTCTCTTTATGTGCTGAGGGTCTCTCTTTTCTAGCAGGTGGCAGTAAGGGTTATGTTTTTATCTTTATAAACAAAATGTTGCTAAGAAACATCTTGTTTCCAGAACATCGTGGCAGCTAGTTCGGAAAAAAGAAAGTCAGGCAGCTCTGAAGAGTGGGTGAGAGAACAAAAACAATAGGAATTTTGTCCATGAAGTAATGTGAATTACTTAAATACATTATGACAGAGTGTATGGGTTTATGTGCACTTTGTCCTTTAAGGTGGCTGCTTTGTGTATGGGTATGAGGGGAAGAGGCATAATTGTCGTTACACAAAGTATGTTTTAGCTCCTGTTTGGGAATCACCGCTTCAGGCAATTTGCAAACCATGCAAGCATAGCAGTGGCAAGATTTATTGCATGATGTACTGCGAAGAGCGCGGGTCTGGGGGGTTATTTAACCTCCATGGGTCTTATTTCCTCATCTGTGAAATGGGCCTGCTGCTTCCTGATATTAGGGCTGTAGTCATGGATTCAAACAGTAGCTTCCGTTTTTGAGTGCTGACGTTAGGCGCTAGTCTCAGCACCCTGCACACATTTTGTTGAATCTCACAACAACCCCTGAAGTAGGTACTCTTAGCAACCCCTGTTTGATGACTTAGGAAACTGAGGTTTGGCAAGGGTGAGTTATCCAAGATCACAGTTTAGTAATGGGCAGAGCCAAGAATTCATTCCACTTATTTCTGACTCTTACCCAAAGTCCATATTCTTAAACATTGTATCATAATATCGCTCAGTAATTACATTGACCCAAAGAGGTAAATGCCTGTTCTGCTGTATATATACACTACATATAGTAGTTGTTTGAAATTAATACACGCTATCTCTGCTCTCTCTCTTAGAAGCCCATGGATGGTTGACTTGATTTATGAATGGTTATTTTCCAATGTAAAAATGACTGGAAGCAATGATCAGCCTTAGATAAATTTCTGTGTGATTGACTCTGAAAACAAGATACTCAAGCAATTAAGGCAAATCAGACAGCCCACACAAGTCAACACAGGCAGGCAAGTAATTCAACTTTCCACCTACCTGCCTTTGTAAACAAAAGTGGAAAGGCCCATCTTCTTTTCAGTTTTTCTTACAGAAGTTTGTCTATCGTCTCTGCTAGCAAGGCGTCAGTCCACCCACTGGAGCATGTAATAGGTCCCCTTCATGCATGAGACCGGTCCCTGACATTACGCATTTGTACTCTTAGTTAGCTGGAGATGACCCCTGTGTGTATATCTGTGTAAAGAGAAGGAAGATCTTGAAGTCACATGGTTTAGAAACTGAAGGCACTTCACTGACAATCAGAGATAGTTATGGGTGGTGGGAGGTGTTTATATCTTAGAGTCTGGATTAATTTCACCATTATTCAACGGCATTGCAAGAGTAAATTCTGGGATAGTTGATGTGACTTGCATAAGAAGTGAGAGTACTTGCCATAGGAATTGATGCCTCATCACTTGGAGAAGATACCAGGCTAGAGACCCTAGCCATCTCACAGAAAATGCTGATGGTCAACAGGTAACCTGGGTATGGCTGTACCAGTTGTTTATGGCTAGCCATCCCCTGGTCAGTCAGTACCTATGCCCTACCAGTTATTAAATGTTTTGAATATGAGAGAATAGCTGATGGTGCTTCTGTAGCCAAAAGTAGAATAAAGTCCAGGTGAGGGTAGATTGCTGGCTATGAAGAGGCCGTAGAGCTGTAAAATATGAGGACTCCTAAGAGGATGCTAATTGCACCTGACCTGTTATTTTACTCCTACGTTGCTAAAGGAGAAACAGTCCCTACTTAGATCAAGGAACCAACTCTGGAAGGCTCCTTGTTCTCACTTACAGCACAGAGAGGAAGCCGCTGCTCCTGTGGTCAAATGAGAACAGCCCAGGTTCAAGAAAACGGTTGGCAGCACTAGCCCAGCAGACGAGCAGCAGAGTGGGAGCCATGCCAGGGGAGGAGGGGAAGCAACACATGTGGTGGGAGACATTTGGGAAGCAGAAGACTGGTGTAGGTGTGACGCATGCGACCCGTAATTCCTGGGATGTTCGTCCGACCGAAATCAGAAAGTGACAGTGAGGAGTTTTAGCCCCAGGTCATTTGGGGACTTCAGAATGTGTATGCTGTTGAAGAGCTAATATTTACAACTTTTTTTTTTTTTTAGTGCAATAAAACATTTTAAAATATGGTTTAAATTGGATTGGGGTTGCTGTAATCAGCATACTGGGCTGTCCACTAGGGTTATTGCCTAATGTATCTGAGGGAATGCCAGGCTGTGCTACACCCAGCTGCAGGCTTGCTGGTGGGACAGTCAGAGATTTGTCACTCTGAATGACCAGGACACCGGGTCCCATCAGATCTCACCAGGCCATTGCCATGGAAGGATGGGGAGGAGGGGTGTGATGAGGAAGAAGGGAGTTCAAGGAGTAGTCCCGTCATCTGTCCTGGGAAGAAAGTGTGATATATAAGGATGCTGAAATTTCGTTTGTGCAGTAGGTCAGTTTCTTATGGCAGATTATATATCTACAGTAGCACCTAGAATCATCACAGCTCAGGTTTGCATGGTGTGTTACAATTCATAGAGCACGTCTGCACATTTTATCTCGTCTTTCCCTGATAACGATGACTACCATGCCTCATGTCTGTCAGTGTTCACACACAAAGCTGTCAAGAAATACAGTAAAGGACTCTATCCTTTTGCCCCGTGTACCCTCCCTTCTAACCACACCCACACAGAGAGTCAATTTCACGTTAGTCATTCCGTAATGGAAATACAGCAGTTCTGCTGAGTGGAGATGACTTAAACAACATTAGAACTTGGCATCAAATCATCTGCATTCAAGTATCAGTTATATACCTTTGCATTGTATAGAGCAGGGCAAGTTATTTTAATCATTCTTGACCTTGGTTTATTAATATTTACAACAAGGTAGGCTGCCTATCCTAACTTTTGTTTATTCATAGGTGTTTCCCCAGAGAATTGCCGTTTAGGAGCACACGCTACTCTTTCATCATCCTAGCTGCTGCCTCAGCAGGTGATCTAGCCGCTCTGTATTCAAACAGTATTTGATCCCTTTGTTTTGTGTTTTTTTTTCTGAAAGCAAAAAGGATGATTCCAGTCACCTGTTACTTAAACAAAAGGAGGTGCATTATTTTTACCTAAGAGAAATTGTGATGCATCATTAAGAGACACAATAAGTGAACAAGTCCCCGCTGAGCCCTTATTAGAGCATCAGGCTTCTCCCGAAGGTCTTCCTCTCTCTGTTGTAATGGATACACAGCTGTCATTGGACCAGGACCAAACCCTCAGCATATAAACAAGAAAGGGAAGTCAGAAGCTGGTGCTCTGCTGGGGACGTGATGTATTAGGCTCTGCAGCTGGTCCCAACTTCTGTGACCTATTTCTTTGTAATAGTAAATGTCTGTAGAACTGGAAGGTGCTCATGTCACGCACACCAGGGTCTTTGTTGGTGAGTCCGGGCTTGTAATATCATGGCCCTTTCAATCAAAGGAC
>PVJD01009924.1:0-58160 GCA_004026545.1 Mormoops blainvillei
GGGTCTTTGGGCTCTCACACATGACATGGGATTTTATGGCATTGGATTTAAGGTTAAGCTCAGTAAGACTATTGTGGGCAAGTGGCCCAGCAAACACGAAAGTTATACCACGTTTTAATTTATGTGCTATATTGCGTAGAATAGTACCAGAAAAACTGGCCCTGCTTTTAGCTACTCAAACGGTATCTGAAGTCTCTGAGGCCTGTATTCGAATCCTCGCAGCCTCACTTGCATGTGGGTCTCAACTCACCTCATGACAACATCTCTTATGCGCTCATTTCTTTCCACAGTCACTGATGGAAGCCTGCTCTCTTGTCAGGCATCTGTTTGTACCTCAAAATGAGGAGATTAGTGTCTCTGGAGGTGTCGTTTTTGAATTGTGGGAACAGGTGGATAAATTCATCCCCGGCCAATCCTCAGGTAGACAGTTCTAGGACCCATGAATATACTTTTTGTAAGTTCTCCTGTAAGACCAAGCCCCGGTTGTCCATAGTAATGACCTTGAATATTAGCTTTTTCCTCTTCCTTGACCCTTCCCATTCCCTCTCCGTTGCTTCTTGGAGTTACTCCTCAAATGGAATACCTGCCTACAGCTCCTTGCCTCAGGACCTGCTTTTAGGGAAACCCCAAAAGATGACAAATGGTAGAATCTGTGCATATTTGAAAAGAAGGAATATAGATGCAGCTATCTTTCCACTCCTAAATTTGTTCAGCACTTTAGGATGCCCAAAGTCATATGATGATTATGTTTCCTCCTTGCAATTATTCCGAGAGTAAGACTTATTATTATCCCCACTTGACAGATGGAGAAACTGAGGCTCAAAGTGAAGATGTGAAAAGTAACTTGCTCAATGTCACATGGAAGTTGCCCACGTGGAACTAAAATTCCTTGTTCCAATCAATTCAACCTTCACGGAATGCTTACTGTGCAGCAGGCCCTGGGCCAGCGGTGGAAACATGTGCTCCTCTCTCCCCTGGGTCCTCTCCATGTTGTGGATCTCCCCCGTTTGCGCTGCTCTAAGCCTGACCTGGAAGGGAGGGGCACACAGAGCCCCAGTGGCTCCAGCCTCTGGGAGGCCTGGTGGTTAGGACATTCAGACCACTTTCTTCTCGCATTTACTTTTGCCCCAAAGGCACAGAGACCCAATCCCTCACCCCTCACCCCTCACCTCGGGGTGGCTTGTCTCAGCCTTCGTATCAGCCTTCACGCTAGAAACTCTCTCAACAGCATGGCCCAATGCTGACAATTCTAAACTGGCTTCTCTCAGAAAGATGGTCTTGGTGGCTTTTCTTCCCTAGTCTCTATGCTTGTCAAGTGCTGGAAGGCTGTGGCTTAAGTTATGTTACGGGATTTATCTGAAGGCTGTGTAGGCAATAGGTTGTTGCTCACTGCTTTGAAGTATGTTGACACTTAGGCTGTAAGTGCATATTAAATTATTCTTCAGCCACAAGCAGTGATCAACCAAGTGCAAACAACCTGAGTTCTGAAAGTGATTCATAAATATGACATAAAATTTAAGTTAATGATACTGATCTGGATCAATAATACTGAACTATCAGCCCACAAATGAATACACATGCCTTTATTTATATTTCAGTGATAAGAATAAAAATAAAATTACCGAAAAAGTGTACATTGTTTTGCTAACTATGCTATAGAAGTATATTACAAATAGCATTGGAAGCTTACCTTATCATCTACCCAATATGACATAAAATAGCACGCCTATAAAGAACTGCTAAGTGGACATTTTATTTTAAAATAAACCTCTGTTATTGGCAGAGACACTAAAGCAGAGCTTTGGTTTCAAGCCTCACAAAATTTAATAGAAAAATTATGTGAAGCTAAAACATATTTTAAGATAAAAATCTTCAAGGTATTTGTATCATTTATATATAATTTTAAGAGTCTAAAACCTACTTTCCTAAAGGATCAGTGTTCTTACTGATCATTTTCCAAAGTTTATGGCTGTTTTACAAAGTTCATATTTATTACTTCCTGTAAAGATTTTTTTCACTAGCAAAGAACAAAACAAAGCCATAAAAATAAAACAAAAACTCTGGGGTTTATAAATTTTTTATATTGATATTTTATTTCATAATGTCATCATGCAGTGCTTAAGGCTGGAGGATCTTATGTGGTATGGCACTTTGTACGGAGTAGGAAGGGGAAATAAATGATTTTATACATGCATATATATTATATATATGTATATAACTGTATATACCAATATTTATCTCTGTATAAAACTACATGTATAAATGTACATATGTACACATATGTGTATATATGAATATATATGTTATATATATACAAATAAAATTATATAACACGTATACATAAACAGGTGTCTCACCTAATTTCCTTGAAAACTGAGCTTGAGACAAGGCTTAAGTGCTAATGCTTTACTGGGAAGAGAATCCCAGGGTAAACAGAGAACAGCAAGCGGCAAACGCAAGATGACGTGTTACCATGCTGACCACGGCTTCAGCAGGAGCCACAGGGAGACACAGACACTCCGTCAGCTGTGCACCTGCTTGACCAGAGACCCTGCATTGTTTGCACAGCCAGCGTGGCAAGATTCTGCGTCTCAACAGCACATTTAAGGAAAGAGGGGAGATGACATTTATCTGCCAGTTCTCTTCCATTTTCTCCTTCCTGTTGGCCAAAGTTTGTCTCGTGGAAGTTGACTGCCCCCGCACTTAAGAGGTTGTATCATCTGGTCCCCATGACAGCTTTGGGGGAGCCAGGCCTCGCCCCGTGTAATGTGTGCCTCTGGAATTGAAGTCTGGGGATGGTGGGAGTGAGCAGGGACTGCAGATATGCTGCTTGTTTGGCTTCACCTATAAAATCATGCACCTGTGATAGAATATGAATATGAATGTCTGGGGCTATGAATAGCCCCAGTTTTCCAGGCTTCTCTGTATCCACTTCCTTTGGTAGTAGATGCCCTGTTAACACTAACCCTGGGCTTGCCTTGTATAATGTCTTACTTTGGCTAAAATGATCTTAACAATTTGACCGAAACAGAGGCTTTAAAACACACTCGTGCATTCCCACTTCCTTTCTTGCCTCTGATTGCCCTGAAAATGTACTCCAGGTGGCTGAAGACCGCACCTGGGCTAGCCTGTTGAAGAGCTATGAAAGACATGTACAAGTGAGGCCTTAAGGAGAAGAGCTCAGTTGTCTCAGCTAGGCTGTCCTATACCAGTCTGTAGGCCCTTGACCCCAAAACATGTCAAAGAACCCAGCCAAGATCAGCAGTCAACTACCCGACATGCAGCTGAGGCATTAATGAGCACGGAAAAGACCAGAATTGCCTGTTAACCCCTAAAATAGTCACCAATAATAAGCACCTATTGTTTTAAGCCACTGAGTTTGGAGCAGGTGTGTTACATAGAAATGGCTGATGTAGTGTCCCAGTTAGTGAGATTTTGGGTGAATTTATGATCTAGTCTGTTCATAGCAAGTCTACAGGAGAAATGAGCCTATAGGAAGAGCTTGAGCTGTTAAACATTTAACAATATGCCAAGAAAATATTTTTATTACATTTTGATGTTGCTCAGAAGAAAAAGAATAGAAAATAAGGGTAGCTTTGGGGTAGGCTGTTTTTATTTGGGAGAATGTAAACATGTCTCATCTAAAAATTGAACATATTCTGGGTACATTTAAACCCGATGTTTGTTTTATAATGACATTCCAGAGCCATTTCCACATAGGTAGGGGGACCTTGGGCTGGCATGCAGAAGGCATTTCCCAACACACCATTGTGTTCACTGTTACTTTAAGGTCTCTGTGCAGAAATATGAGTGGAAATAAGTGCATTGGGGCCCTCAGAAGGTTTGGCAGTGCATTTTAGATGCTTATATGAACCACACAAGTTAGGAATCTGGGATGGAAATCCCCTAAGAATAACCATTCTCACGAAATTTCCAATCCCTCTTGTTTTTGGCAGAATTTAAAATTCCGTGGAAGTGGCTCATGTCGCAAGACTCCTGTGTGGTGCTGGCCAGCCCCGGGGAGAAGCGCGGCCCTGGGAAGGAAAACCAAACCAGTGTGGCTGCATGTTTTCACGCCTTTCAAAAGGTTTGGGTTTGGCTTGAACCAAGAAAGAGCACTTGGGGTTTTCATTTTTGTGCCAGCCCCTTCAAATACCATTCACCTGACTCATGAAGTTTTGCACATCAGGAGGAAACAAGAAATTGAATAAGTTTTCAATATTCCTGATGTTCAAACATACTTTGAACAAGACTCCTTACTGAGAGAAAGCAGAATACAGAGTACCATGTATACTCATGTAATTTTCCCTACAGGGGGGAGTGGCAATGCAGTTTATTCATCAGTCAGTTTATTATGTGCCAGGCATATAGGTGACCCTAAGGTATACAAGACTTAGCTTTTCCCTTTAGATAGTTCACATGGTTGAGTAAGGTAGACAAACCTGGACCAGGTTATCTTGCCCTTTCCAAAAGCTCACTAGAATTTTAAAATTCTATAATGCATATTATTTGTGTTTTTGAGAATAATTTTTCCATTTTACTCGTCTCACTATTGTATAAGCTGACTCTACTGCTTGGAACATCCTTCCGCCTGTTGTCTGCTTGGTGAATTCCAATATCTATCCCAAATCCAGCTTAGATATCAGTTTTAATCTTGCCAAACATAATTAACTACTTCCTCATCTTTGCTACCTTTCTACTTTGTGCCTGTTTGTATTATTGCTTTTAACGTACAAAATTGTGTTCTTAGCAGGGTGCCTGGGGCATAGTCGATGTTTGATAAGTGGAAATGGTTTACAAAATACACCACTGTAGAAAGTTCCCTTTCTGAAACACATGAGCACTCAATCAACATTAACCTCCTCCTTATCTCTGAACTCCATACTAATTAACCATTTGTCATTCCCAATGTGACTTGTCTCAGCAGCTTCCACAGATTTCCATCTTCCAGGTCACTCTGTCAGCCTTCTCATAAGCAAATATAAAAGGCCAGCAAATGCTCATGGGTTAGTTCTTCTTCTTCTTCTTCTTTAAAAAAAAAAAAAAATCAAGTGGCCTAATTCTGTGTTGTCAATTTAAAGGGATCGTAACTTCTGGACTCTGGCACTGCTTACAGCGCTGAATTACTTGACGTGAAATAACACGGACTTGAAATACAGAAACTCAAATTTCCCATGTAGTTAAAGCAGGACAGGAATAACCCGATTTGATTATTTTTCAAGTTGCCGGAGGCTGGGCGCTTCACCAGATCACTGCGCGAGGCGGTGCTGGCGAAGCAAAGGTCGGGGTTCACATCTCTGTCTAGCCCGATTAGTGTTATTGTTTTTCACGTTCCCCTTCCATTTCCTTCCATCTCAAGTCTCCTGCAGTTGTGCAAAGGGATGTCCAGAAAAGGGAGTATGGGAAGGATCAATGAAAACCCACTTTATTTCTGGAAAGACAGCTGACAGTTTCTGTGCTATTGCCGTGTGCGTTGGTACCTGGGAGGGTCATTTTGGTGTATGCACGAATGTAAGTGTCTATCCATCTAACCTCTTTTCCTTATGTGATTTGAAAAGCATGCATTGTCTTAGTCAGATGGCGGGATTATGTTACTTGAACACTGGTATTTAATGTACATTATCACATTTATTATCATATCAGAACCAGATGTTTGAAATTTGGGCTAGAAATTCTATAACATGGGTTGTATTACCTCAGGGTCACCCCCATCCCACGGCCCAATGCTCACTACTCAGTTGTATTTTGTTATGGTTTTAATAGAGCAATAATGTGTTTCCATAAGTCTTAGTCTGGTTTTAGATGACATGTGGGTTAATTTTGGTGGGTTGAGCAGACCCTGTAGGAGGTTATACAAACCAGAGCAATTTGTTTCCCCAACAATAAGAAAATATGCAAAGAATTATTGTTAATAGTCAAAGCATCTCTCTCGCTCCCTCTTCTTACCTCCTCCCTTCTCGCTCTTTCATTCTTTATCTCTGTCTCTTTTCTTTAAAATTCATTGTCATTTTTCCTCTCTCCAAATATCCCTCAAACTTCATCCAGAAACAGCATCTACCTCTAATTACTAACTTTCTTACCTCAGCAAAAGCTACGTGAAAACTTCCTCTTATTTGCCTTTCCTACAGTGCTTCTGTACTGACAAAATGAAAACAAGCAAGCTTAGAAAAACTGATAGCATTCTTGATTAAAAAATTATAATCAATGCAGTTTATATAAGGTCGAAAAACAAGGAAGGGAAAGCCCAGGTGGCACGAAGCCAACGATCCATCTGTCTGCACTAATGGGCGCCAGCAACGGCACCACGGCACGGAAAGCCTGCTCGCCACTGCACTTAGCAGGCGCGTGAGTTTAAAAATAAACTTTGACAACTTAGGCCTCTTTGTCCTTTCAGGAATGGAAAACATTATGTACTTCAAAGCACACTGAGCCCGATTTTAAAATGTAGTTGGGATATTGTTACTCTGGCAATTGGGAAGGTCCTCAGGCTGCACACAGGACACGGATGCTTCGTGTGTGATAGCGCTTAACCCACAAGCCAGTGAGGGTGCATGACGCTGGTAGTTTCGATCTGCTCATTCATAAGGAAGACACTTCTGTCTTTTAAGTTCTGTGGAGTAACCGGGATATCGCTCCTCATTTCAGCCAGGGAACTTCTTCCTGCGCCCAAGTGCAAAACCAGTGTTTGCGTAGCTGGTTGCACTCCCTTACAGCAGCGTTTGTTAGTTTTCTGAGTGTTTTGGGATGGGAAATCAATCTATAGGGTAACATTCACACAAAAAAGAAAACAATATGGGACGATGACTTGTTAGTGCAAATGACTCTGTTTTGGAAATTACAGACAAGAAATCTGGGAGGAAGAACAGCATTAAAGATCAAAAACATGATGACTCCTGATGAAAACATCCCCAAATGATGAACCCACAAGCCAAAAGGAACTTCTACGGTGAGTATCTTAGCAATAATCTAGTATCTGATTTGTTTTCACAATTTCTAGAGTAGGTGAAGTAGATTTCCAAGCAAGTACTTGACACAGAGAGTCTTCATTATAGACAATTCTATAATGAAACTCATGGGTGGTTCCAAGAGAGGGTTAATTATTGAAATTTTTTTCATGACCTCACAACCCTGAAATAAATTGCATGTAAATGTGGGCACATTTTATTACAATAGACACATTGTATCAGGCTTTAATTGTGTGATGCATTGCCCTAGCAATGCAAAATTGATCAACATAAGTATCTATAAATTCCATTACATTTGGATTCTGGTCGCTTAAACTATGTTTACTTTGGTTTCATGTTATAGTTAATCCTATAATTTTTTTCATATATAGATTGACACATATTATTTGTAGTTAGAGTATTTCCTTAGTGAATCATATTTATGTAGTAGAGAAGAGATGGCTTAGAATCCTGGAAACAGGGAAAAGTTGTCTGATAGTTTAAACTAAAACTTGGGAACCAAGACCTTCTTCATTTTTACATTTCCATAGTTCTTTGGTGAGTCATTTTGTCTGCACATTGTTTCGATGGCTCTATAAGACTTCTCAGTCCATAGGAGTATTGTTGTGATCTTACATAGAGTGTGAATCAATCTCATCAACAGCATAACCTTATGTAAATATTAAATATCGCTAAGTCCATGTTCAGTCCCTGGCATAAAGTACATACTCAATAGATAGTTTTTGAATGTTGAATATATGCTGATGTTAGATAACAGGGCAGAGATCCTGATTACATAGTAATCTTTTCATATCAGGTTTTACTTTGTAAACTTATTCATGAGTATGATTGAATTCAGCTTAATACAGAGCTGTATCATAATGAGGTTACATTGTATTGCTGTTTTCAATAAAGAATTTCTTTAAAAATTAAATTCTAATTGATTTCTATTCTTGGTGGTTTTTCTTTTGAAATATAAAGGAGGTTGTCAAACTTACTGTTTATTTGAAGAGATATCATAAAGTTTTTGGAACAATTCAGTATATAAAATATCAGTTTATTTACAATTAGCATGTAATTTCCAGGTGCTAGTTTGTGGTATTGGGACTTGGAATTAGCACGTTCAGAGCCCCCTCTGCGGAGGATCGATGGATAAGCCAAGACACTGGCCAAACCATGAAATGTCAGCAGCTTGAAAACAAACCAAGAGGCCAGTGTATTAAGGGACTTGGAGTCAAGCCAAGTATTTCTGGAGGACAGGAGCAGAAAATATGGAGGAAGGCATTGAGTGACAGAGAGCTGGAGAGGTCAGGTAAATTCATTAGCAATGCCATCTCCATCTCCTACGGTGTCAGATAACACCGTTCTGATACTCTAATTTTTTTTTAGGTCACTTGCTATAGACACTTGTTAAACCAAACAGATGTCTTTATACCACTACAAGTGTGAAACAAGAGTGCTGTGCACGTGGTTTTATTGTATCTTATTAGAAGAGTGGTGGGATCCTTTGGGTAGGAGCAGACAGAAGCTGTAACTAAGCAATGATTATCACCAAGGTCAAATACTTTTGGATAATCATATCTAACATTTGGATCAGCTTAAATTATTCCTTAAATTAACAGTTCAGTTCAGTCTCCCACTTAGAGGTATATTTTATAGATCATTTATTTAGGTAGATCAAATTAGAATAAGATATTCTATAGGAATCGCTTGGAAGTTCTTTTCAAAATTAGATGGCTGGTTGATATCTGCATGAACGCTTTTTCAGGCTAAAATGACCTGGATTTATCATGCAGAATTCTGGGACCTCAATCAAGGACTGATGCAACATCAGTGAAGTCCCAAGGCTTTCTCTTTTTAAGGGAAGGGAAGGTATGTGATTATAATATGAAGGCCAAGAAAGTAATGTATGATAGAATGATTAGTATTTTGAGGATTATCTTCAAAAGAAAAATGTAGGCTTAGACCCCACCCTTGGCAGGATGTGGTTTCTGATGACAAATAATAACATGAATTTTTATGGCACATTATAAATTTTTTTCTAGTTAGTTGTTTGACATCAGAAAGATCTTTCAGAACTGTCCCAAGATTTGTTGTATCAAGAGGAATGAACTTCCTATCACTGGTAGACGAGGAGGTCCATCACAGAGGGAAAAGCAAATATTTTGAGTCCGACAAATGTGTATTGGAATTCCAGATGTCACCACTTGCAATATGTGTGACCTTGAGCAAATTATTTAAACTCTAAGTGTCTGGCTCCCTGCATATAAAACGGGGTTAATAATTCTTCTGTTTTAGGACTATTGTAGATTAAATGAGATCATTTATATCAGTAGCCTGGCCGACAGCAAGTGTGCTAGGGGAAGACAGCTAAACTACATGACCTTCCTAACTCTGTGGTTTTAGAATTCTAGCTGTTTAAAATAAGCTATGTCTCAGATTGTGCTAGAAACCACCCGAAGGTACAGCTCAGTGGCAATACCCATTCTCACGCAGTTGGCTTCTAATATAAGCAAATCGTAAAGCAAAGCTACTACACGTGCAGTGGAAGAAGAGTAAGGCAATGGAAAAATGTATGAATTGGGGATGATGAATTTCTTAGAAGATGTTTAGCTGTGCTCGGTGATGGTATCGCTTGGTGACTATTGTACGGTCCTCGATGATGTAGGCAGTGGAAGGAAACACTGGAGTGGCCATCACTAATTAATTTCCCCTTTCGTCTTGTGTCTAACCATCCTAGGAAGCCCTCTGTAATCAGCAAAGTCATTCTCGGCAGAAATTAATGGCTTTTTCAGAGTTTAATGGCTGAAAATGTTCATCTTTAAAATATTTCCTGTGACATCTTTCTATGGTGCCTGCAAAAGCTAAAGTTTATGTGGGTGGGGTTTTTGATGATTTAATTTATTGTGTCCATTTGGTACAAGTGCAAAGCACTTGGCAGAAGCACTGCTCTTAACTAGTGCTTACACTGGCTTAAGCAATGTTTACACATCACAGATAGGAAATAACAGCCTAGCTGTTAGATTTGCTGTATGAAAAGTTACCATGTATTTGGGAGAATGTCAGCAGTGGATATTAAAGAAAGTATTATCTTGCATATATACAGTGGCATTTTCTTTTCAAACAATTTCCTCATATATTGTTTTTCCTCCCCCTTGAAGTAGAGATGGATCCTGCATTTCCTTCATTTGCTGCATTATATGAATAATAAACCTAGAGTTTAAGAAGAGTTATCTAAGGAGGAAGTTGAATATGAAGGATAAGACTTTGCCTCTAGTATAATTTGTCTAATGGCTTTATGACCTTCTCTGATTTTTATCCAGAAAAATGTGATTCATCTAGTTCTTTTATGCTTTAATAGGAACCTTAAAGGCTTACTTTGTATTGTACCATCATCCACAGAAGTCCAGCCAATCAGGCACACACACAAAAAAATAACATAGTGCAATGAGCTTCAGCCTCAGTCAGGGTTGCAGAAAAACCCGAGTGTCTGGGATTCTTTGTCGTCTCTATCATCAGTATCTCCCAGACACTTCCAGAGAGTAAAGGGGCTCATATTTACTTGATTAAATTTTTTGTTTTACAAAGGAGTTGAGACCACAGTTGTGGTCTTGGCCACCTTCTTTAGTTGAAGTGACAGGGATCTGTACAATTGTATTTTGTGTATTTTATATTATTTATACATTTCATATATACGTACTATACTATTACATTATATCATGTCATATTATCTGACAAAGTAACCAAGGAACAACATCAGGTAAAACTCGGCTCCATATCTCTTCAGAGGGCTGATAAACTAGGTCTTATGAGCATAGTTTTTTAGACTCGGGGCGTGGTTATATTTGTTGATTTCAGTGTAGTAATCAGAAGTCTTCCTTCTGATTTAGGGTGCCTGAAGATTTTAGCTGACAGGAACCATGGTTTACAGGTACAGGAGGGAAACAGAAAACTACATAGTAGCAGGATCCAATGTCTCACACAAGTCAAGCACTAGGTGATTTTGAAATCAAATGTGCATTTTTTCATATCAGTAGCTTTATTTGTGCAATTTTTTTAGCTTAGTTCATAATTTTCTTTTCATTGAAAAGCTTATCATTGCTGCATGTTCTGTGTAATACTTTTGGTTGGTGGCATTTCGTGAAAATGTAGGCTTAAAGAGGAAATCAAGGAATAGAGGGCTTAGGTGCATGTTAAATTGAATAGAATAAAACTTAGAGAAGATCTTATTGTGCATGAGCCTTATTCTTTCTTTCTCCTGAGAGGGAAACAGCCTCTAAGTTTAGATTAAGTGCAGCCCAGCTAATAGAGATGTGATTGCAGGTCATTAAACAGTACCGTGCTAAAGTGTCTTGTTTTCATTATGCTGTTTTTGTTCTCTTGAAACTCAAGGTCGGAGGTTAAGATGAATCAGTTCTGTGGAAAAGCAACCGGAAACTTTTCACACCTTGAGATTTTAGAGTTCTGAGTAGTGTGGTCCTGAATAAGTTCTTGCTTTTTTTCCTTCATATTTTAAGGATTCATTTTATTTTTGAAAAAGGTATACAGGATTCCCACTTTTTCAGGGTGAGATGGCCTGCTCACAGAACACAAATTTTTATTATATATACTTATTTAAAATATACGTGTGAAGTAAAATTCAGTAATTTCTGTGTGTTGTGTTCTGTGAATTTCCACAATGTACAGAGTCTTGTAACACCGCAGTCAACACACAGGACAGCTCCTTCAACCTGCAAATAGTCTCTCATGCTATCCTTTTAGAGTCAAAACCTTCCCCATTCTGAACCCCTGGGACCACTTATCCGTTTGCTATCTCTACAGTTTTGCCTTTTCTAAAAGGTCATGTAAGTGAAATCATACAGTTTGCAACATTTTGAGTCTGTTTTCTTTCACTTAGCAGAATGCATCTGTGATTCATCCATGATGTCATGTCTATCAGTTGTTTGTTTCTTTTTATTGCGGGGCAAAATTTTATTATACCAGAGTTTGTTGATTTATTCACCAATGAAGAACATTCAGGCTGTTTCCAATTTTGGGGTGATTATGAACAATGCTGCCTTAAATATAAAGTGCTCTAAACCCAGGTTTTTGTGTGGATGGAAGTTTTCATTTTTGTCGGGTGAATGAATACCTACCTACAAGTGGGATTCCAGGTCATGTGGTAAATGTTCATTTAATTTTATAAGAAACTGCCACCCTGTTTTCCAGAGTGACTTGACCAGTTTGCATTCCCACCAGCAATGTATGAGAGTTCTAGTTACTCTGCCTCCTTGTCAGCACTTGGTATTGTCGGATTTTTAAAAAAATTCCGAGCCATTCTAATAAATGTGTAAGGACATCTCACTGTGTTTCTAAATGTTATCTTTTCATGTGCTAATTTTCCATCTGAATATGTTACTTGGGGAAATGTCCATTCAACTCATTTGTCCACTTTTTACTGGATATTTGTTTTCTTATTATTGCTTTTGAGAGTTCTTTTTAAATTATGGGTTTAAGTCCTTTGTTGAATTTGTGATGTAAAGGTATTTTACTGTAGTTTTCTTTCATTTTCTTAACCATCTTTTATTTAAAAAATGGTTTTAGTTATTATAAGGTACAATTGATTTATTTTTTCTCATAAGGATCAAGTTATTAGTGTCATACCTAGAAATTCTTTTCTTAATCCAAATTCATGAGCATTTTCTCCTATTTTTTTCAGCCTGTTTATAATTTTGTGTTCCACTTTTAGGTCCATTGAGTTAAATGTTTTTCATAAGGTATGAGGTGTGAGATGAAGTATTTATTTTTTGCATATGAATGCCTGATTTTTCCAGCACCATTTGTGGAAAAGATTATATTTTATTCATAAAAATTGCCTTTGCACTTGTATTAAGTATCAATTGACTATATTTTTTCAGGCCTATTTCTAAATTCTCTATGTTGTCCCATTAATTTATGTGTGTATAGTTTTACTAGTACCCCATTTTCTTGATTAGTATAGCTAAAGAGTAAGCCATGACATCAGGTAGTGTGAGTCCTCTAAATTTGTTTTTCTTTCTCAAAGTTGTTTTCTACGTCCTCTGCCTTTTCATATAAATTTGGAATCAGCTGGACAGTATCTACCAAATTCCTGCTGGGGTTTTTATCGGAATAAGCATGAAGTCTATAGAGCAGTTTGGGGAGAGTCGACATCATAATGGTGTTTGAGCTCTCTGATCCACTTATTTGATTTTTTTCAACAGTGTTTTATAGCTTTTATCATACAGAATCTGTACACTATTTGTTAGATTTATACCAAAGTGCTTCATGTTTGAAACTATTATCAGTGATACTTTAAAAAAAGTGTTTCCAAATTTTCATTGCTCATATATAGATATATATTGAATTGTTTTGTATGTTGCCATGTGTATTGCAAATTTGCTAACCTCATTTCTTAGTTCTAGGAGCTTTTTCTGGAAATTATTTAGGTTTTCTATGTAGATCACACAACCTATGAACAGAAATAGTTTGAGGTCTTCCTTTCCAACAAATGTGTTTTTTATTTTTATGTTTACGTACCTCATTGTACTCACCAGGGCTTTTGGTACTCTGTTAACTCGGAGTGGTGAGAACAAACATCTTTGACTTGTTCCTGATTTTAGAGAGAAAAGATTTAATCTTCAACATTAAATGTGGTGTTAGCTATAGAGATTTTTGTAAATACACCTTATCAGGTTAAGGAAGTTTCTTTCTAGTGTAAATATTATAGTTATATGATATAGTTTTATGAGAGTTTTTATAATGAGTAGACTTTAATTTTTTTTAAATCCCACTTTTGCAGCTATCTAATCATGTGGCTTTCCTCCCATTGTATGTTAATATGATGCATCATATTGATTAAATTTTGAATGTTAAATGAGCCTTACAGTTCCAGGATTAATTCCACTTTTGATTGTGAGGTGTATTTTAAAAAATATTTTGTTATATTAAATCTTTTAATATTTGTTGAGGATTTTCGCATATTTGTACATGAGAGGTATTGGACTACAGTTTTCTTGTGCCACCTTTCTATTGCTTTGGTGTTGGGGAGTACTGGCCTCATAAAAGGCAAAAAATTCCCCTTTATGATTCTCAGAATGAACAGATGTTAAGAAAGCGTTATTTTAACAGAGAGAAATTAGTGATCAGCTTTGCCATAATGCTGTTCCATCGAGTGGGTGCTACTGTAAAGAATATATAACAAATAAAAGCAAGTGGAACACCTAATTCACAAAATGAAGTGACACTGTCTCAGAAAATTGTTCAACATGATAATCCACATGCGATGTAAGTTACGAAATCACATCCAGCCAGGCCCACCTCTCATTCCCACCTTCCTGCCATGAGGCTACGTTCGTACAAGGAGTCCACCTGGTAATTTTCCCATGAACTGATGAGAGTATGTTAGTGTTTCCATGCTTATCCTGAATGGTCTAATAGCTACGTTCCACAGAGAGATGAATTTTCCAGGGTTAGTACAAAACTGCATTTATCTCCCTGTTTTCTTGATGGTACAAATGTAGGTTGCCTTGATGGTATGGTGATGCCAAATCTAAGAATATCAGCTTAAGAAACAGAGCTCTAATCTCTGAAATTGGAGTGAGGAAGATTGGTACGGTAGATGTCAATCCTTTCAGTTCAGGAACGGTGTGAGAAGTCGGCATAACGTAATATGTTGGTTATGAAAGTGAACTCTGCAGTTCGATTGCCTGGTAGCAACTTGCCAGCCGGATGACCTTAGGTGAGTTACTAAACCTCTCATCAGTCATTTTAGACAGAACTAGTTAAAAACTCCTTTCCAATTTTCCTCTTATTTCTGGTTTCCCAGGTGTGAATTCTCTGTTTTTTGGGCTCTAAGTCTCTGGCTTGTCTTCTGTATATTGGACTCCTGAACGTTATATTCTCAAATTACTTACTTTTCAAGGATTAACTTCCTGCAGTAGCCCTCTGTGTGAACTGGGCTGTGGTTGCCTCTCTATGGAGTGATTTTTGATAGCTTCAGATCCTATGCGACGGAATTCAGGCTTTTCAGCTTGAGATTTCTGAGCCACATAAAATTCAGGCTTATACACAAACCATAAAGTTCTGGACCCTTTGGCAGATAAGTCTGCATTCATTCATGACCAGGTATGGGTAGTTTATTTCTGGGTGAGCCCATAGTTAGTACACAGATATTTTCTCCTTTTTTAAAAGTCCCAGTGATTGGGGTTTGTGCTCTCAGCACTGCTTGCCCTTGGATCTTTGATTCTTTTTCACCTCCATGAGTACTCCCTTAATTTATAGGACTTGGAGAATTACTTTTGTTGGTTTAGAGTTGAATAAATTAAAACAAAGATATTCGATGTACTATGGGATTAGCAGAAACTAGGTGAGATCTAAGGGTAAAAAAGAAAAA
Source organism: Mormoops blainvillei (assembly GCA_004026545.1). Lineage (NCBI taxonomy): Eukaryota > Metazoa > Chordata > Mammalia > Chiroptera > Mormoopidae > Mormoops > Mormoops blainvillei. The sequence goes on from PVJD01009924.1 coordinate 15,337, forward strand.
GAAGCAAAGAGAAGTAAGGACCCTGAGCTGAAACCAGAGCACTGAGCAGACACAAGGGTGAGGGTTGCCCTTATGAGAGGCTCACTTCTCATTCCCACTTTCCTGCCATGAGGTTATGTTTATACAAGGAGTCCGCCTGGTAATTGTCCCATAAACTGATGAGAGTATGTTAGTATTTCCATGTTTATCCTGAACAGTATAATAGCTGAGGGGGAGACAGATGCCAGTGCAGTGCTGAGCTTATCAGACTGGTGTTCCTCTCAGTTGGAAACTCCTCCATTAAGCAGAAGACCTGGAAGGGGGTGACAGTGGTTTCAGATCAGTAGTCCCTCTGTCCTGTCTCTGGAGAAAAGCACTCCTAGATATAGTAAACTGTAAAATATCAAAGGCTAATAGAAGATCTTAAAAGCAGAGGAAAAAGACAGACTACTTACAAAGGAATTATAATTAGATTAATAGCTAATTTCTATGTAAATAAATTTGAGAACATCAATGAAATGGTTGTCACATTTCTAAAATTAAACAATGGAAATAAAATCTAAGTATTATAATTGCCTTCACATAATAGAAACTATTAAACTTTGGTTCTATATGCACATGCCACCAAAATCTTAAGATAAACTATTCCAATAAAGTATAAAATTTTCCAAATATTTTTATGAAATGGGATTACACTGACACCATAGCCAGCTGCATAAATGAAAAACAAAGATCCTGAATAATCCTTGCATTCTGGGAATAATCTGCTTATTCTCCTTTGGTGGTATATTCTCTTTAATATATTTACCATATTTACATATCAAAAGAGAAATAAGTGGTTACATCAATAAGTTGAAAAGGCATTTCATAACAATTACTTCTACTCTTAATTTATAAAACATAAGCCCTTAACTAAATAAAAGAGGATCAATACTTCCTGAGTATTTAAAAATGTATCTCAAACTAAATGTCAACATCCTGCTTAATGGGAAACACTAGATACAATGCCATTAATGTTAGGAATGAGACTAAAATGTCACAGTCATGCCTCTAATTTGACATTGATCTGCATGTATGTACCAATACATCTAACATTGATCTGGCTGTACCAAACAATATAACTAGGCAGAAGAAAGCAAGTAAACACATAAAATGGGAAGTAGGAAATAAAGTTATTGTCATTTGAGTATGATATATTGAGAGAACAAACTAACCCTAACAAATTAAAAATCTCACCAAATGAACTGTATCAAATTAATATACAGTATTTGGCCTTCAAATTATACAGGGGGAGGCAAAAGTAGGTTTACAGTGGTGGATGTGAAACAGGGTTTATTTTTATATTATTATTTATTGTAGTATTTTCCATACGAACTACCATTAAATCTAAATTAGTCCTACTATAACCCCAATTATAAGATTTAATGAGAAAAATCTTTTTCTAATAGCAATGGAAGGGACGAAAACTTTAGAAAAAATATTTAATAATAAATGTGTATAATCTGTATAAAGAAAAATGTGCTGAATAACCAGGGGACATAAAAGAATAATTGAAAAAATGAAAAAGAAAATCATTTTCTTGGGTGAATATCATGTCTTTCTAAATTAATTTATAAATGCCACAAGCTCTCAATAGAAAATAGTGGCAAGATTTTTAAAACCATGAATACTTATTCTAAAACTCTTAAGAAAAACCAAATGAGCCAGAGGAATTAATTTTAACTATGAAAAATAGTCATATAAAAACATAGTATAAAGCTATAATAATGAAAACAAGGAGGAATAGATGTCTGAATAGACAGATATGTGGTAAAATTATAAGGTTCAGAGAGAGATCTAAATATATATGAGAATTTCAAAATCACCTTCTCTGGGTCGCCATCCAGTTGGGTTGTGTTTCCTGGTGCATATCTCAGTTACAAGACATATCACAATGCAGTCTAGCCATTGGTCTATCTGCCTGTCTTTCTGACTGAATTGTGATGACTTCCAAGAAAATATAGTCGTATTCATTTTTGCACTGTCCTTCCTTCTCAAAGTGGAATGACTGGCATATTATAGAGCTCAATAAAGTTTTGCTAAATGAAGAGTTATTTGTCTATTTATGAAAGAAAATGTAATGCTGGGGACCCTTCTGATTTAGAGTAAAACTCTTCAGAGTATCATTCATAGCACATTGCCCAGTGCTCGACAGAAAGTACCTGCTTTGAATAAATGCTAAGTATTTGATGGTTCTGTCAGTGAAATATCTGAAATAATTCTATAAATAAGGGAATTTATTATTAAATCTACTTCTGTACATAAATTAGGATTTTCATGTCCCACTAAGTGTCAGGACTTCGGATCAGGCAGGAGAAAAATTAAGAATTGTTGGTTATAGAGCTAACACTGAGGATTTCTTTTCTTCTCTGGGTTGGACCATGGTTCCAGAATCTTGTTCACAGTAAGGCACCAAGATACGGTGCTGTTGGGAGCAGGACGCCATAGTCTACAGGAGTTGCTGCCCAGAATGTACCATTCTAGCCCATTCTGGCCAACGACCCGGCAAACTCATTTGCAGCTGCTCCTGGTTCCATCTTCTTAGGCTCATCGCACAGCTGTTTCCTCTCTGTGGTTGCCTTCTTCCTGGGAGCATGGCCCTCTGTTTCACCTGTCTCTTCCTCCTGGCAACAACTTATCTCCATTAGGGGGGAATTGTTATGGTGGGCAGAGGGTATGGTGTTGAGTTGAGAGGAGTCCTCAGGCCTCCTCCTTTTCTTTTTTCGACCCTGACTATCTTCCCACCAGAGGTTGAGGCTTTTGTATAACAAAAGTCAGAAAGGCTCATAGCCTATGTCTATTTTCCATTATGCCTCATCCCTCTCCTGAGAAAATGATTGCAGAATGCCTCCTTGGCTTGAATAAAAAGGAAGGGAAAGGGGAAAAAAACAGGGAGGAGAGAAGAAAAGCCAGCAGAGACTGATATCTCAGAATACCGTCCCAGTCACAGGAGAATTAAAAATGAAAGTACACGTAAGGAATCTAGAATAGTGTTCGGTACACGGACAGTGAGTGTTTAATAAATGCTAGCTGTTGTTATCTAGGGCTTTTTCAGTGGGAGAAGGACCTGGACTTCTGTCCCAAGGCACGTCTTCCAGGACAATTACTCTTATACTCAAAGTAGTGCCATGCTGTGTGAAGCATCTATTCCCCATGATCCTGGAAGGACAGTTCATACTGGTCCCATTTCTGGTCTCCCTGGGGGATGAGGTTGCTACCCTACTTCTAGGGTATTCGCTTTCCTCCCAACATTGGTTTCCCTTCCAACCCTACCTGGAATCCCCAGAAAGCTCCCTCCCATGTCTGGTTGGTCCATCCATAGCCCACCCTGTCCCTGTCTGAGTCCAGGTGTTGTTACTGGTCTTTCTGATAGACCTAGGACTGGATAATTACAGTGAAATTCAAGAGCAGCATGCAATTTTTGGCACTGACGTCTTCGATTAAATTCAACAAGCATTTATTGAGCACCAAGAACTTGTAAGATCTGGTTCCTTTAAATGCATTTGGCTCTTAACTCTTCAGTCCGCTTTAGTTACTCAATTTGTATTAGTTCTGATCCATCCTTAAGGGTTTTATGAAGAATAAATATTAAAATGGAAAATATTTGCACAACTCTTTGCAAATATAAATGATTGTTGCTACAGTATTAATATTAGTTGTAATAACAACACTGCAGCTTCCCAGGTACGCAGTAGAGAGCAGCTGAAAGGCCGCAAGGAGCCAGACGCAAGAGCTCAGGGGAGGTGCTTTCAGTAAGACCCGCCCAGAGAAGCCCGGGCCTTAAGGAATATACCCCGATCCCGCCCCATACTCAGCCCCTTTCGTCAGGCAGCTAGGCGGTTACCATGGCGATGACATCTGTTGGGCGGGGCGGGCCGTGGAGACCGCGAGAAAGAAGGTGGAGGACCGCTCCTAGGAGAGAAGCTGAGCGCCGCTTGTGTGGGGAGGAGTCGGAATCGCTGTTGCCAAGGCCACCGCCTATAATTGCTGGACCCCAGGGGGAGTGAGGGGGAAGTGTCAGGGTGAAGTTCGCTGAGCACCTCTCCGCGCACATCACTCCCGAGTGGAGGGCGCAATACATCCAGTGTTGAGGTACCGGTGGCGGCCGGGGTGTGGGAGGACTCGGAGGGGCCACTCGCCGGTCCAACCTCCACGGCCGCCTTCCGCTCTTGCTGCCTCCCGTCGCCAGGAGCCACTGTGGCACCCCCGCGGGGCCGGCCCCCTCCAGGGCCGCTGACCTTCCCCTTCCCCGCAGCCCCGCCACCGGGGTAACGGATGTGAAGGCGGTGGGCCGGGAGGGAGGCTCTGCCCCGCCGGGGCTGGGGCACGGTGCGAGGAGGGCGATACGCAGGTGGGGGCGTCGGGGTGTCGGGCTGGGAGGGTCGGGCTGGGAGGGCAGCCCGGGTCGCGGCGCTTCCGCGCTGAGACCCTCATCGCCGTCACCTCTAACTCTGGTCCCCACCGTGGGGTGAGCAGCTCCCGGTCAAGGTCAGCTCTGGTTTCCTGCTTCTCGCCCCTCTCCCAGGAACCCTTCTCTTCCGAGATCGGCGCCCCCAGGGATTTCCGTCCACCCGCGGAGCCCCTCTCCTTTACCCCGCTTGCCCGCTGTTGACAAAGGCTTTGGAATAGGGTTGAAACTTGACAGATGTGTTGTCACGTAGGCAGTGGTTACACAATGCAAACGTGTTGTCTAATCAACTATTCTGTTTCGATCATATAAGACTTGTCTTTTCACTGATTCCGTGAAGTATACAAAGTAATCCTGTCTCTGGATTTGGCTCTTCTGTTGTTTTGGAAGGGAGTGACGGGGGAAGAGGAAGGAGGACAGAAGAGAATGATTAAAATTTCCAGGCTGTTTCCCCTCTAAAAGTTTTTGTGAACTAGGGAGGAAAGTCCTATGTTGTAAACAAAGGTACTTGAAACCATACCTGTGTATTACAGAAATCATGCCCCCCTCGCCTCCAATTTCTGTGCTAAGAGCTCCTGGAGGGTATTTAATAGATAGTGATAAGGAACCTTACATTTGTTCAGGGAAAAGTAAAGATAATGAACCCATTTGTAGATTGAGGAGGTGAGATACCTGAAGGGATGTAAGCATTGCAATAGGTTATTCTCAGTAGCTGGCATTTCAGCTCCTGGATAGAGAAAGAAAGACTGACCTATAAGCTCCAGGAACTCACATCTGTGTATGTGCAAGAGCAAAGAGTATGAAATCAATATGAACGTAAATATGCTAGCTAGATTCTATGAAATAAAATATTTTAATTCTCTGTTTAATTTCTATTTAAGTTCAGTGATGGGATGTTTAGGCAATAGCACATTTATTCATATAGCAGTTGTAATAACTGAAGACAAAGGGATGTAGGTAGGTTAAACAGAACTTGGAAGGTTATAAAATAAATTCAGCTTGTAATAACATACTGTACTTGATTATTGCCAGAAATGAAACACCTACAGTTATTAATGCTTTTCGTGTCACTTAGTTTTCTTAAGAGTGTTTTGTGGCTACATTGGTAAGAATGAAATAAGGGGCTTGCTTTTCAACCTGGAGAGTTTTTGATTCATTGTTCCTAACAACATTCGGTCAGTTTTAAAACCTTGGCTAGAGTCCAGATGATGGATTTTATTGAGAAGAGGGCATTGGTCTTTCATGTTTCTAGTAATTTTCATCACCACTGCCAGTTCTTCATAGAGGCATAGGACATAGCATGTTGAGGCAGCGTCTTGCACTTGCTGTATAGCACGGCTTGTTGACTGGGGCAGAAGTAATAGTGGCTGTGTCCTGTTATTCATTTTCAGTACTACAGCACTCAACTGTTTCATAGAATTGTATTAATTTGGCATATCTGGGCTGGAAGTGGAAGCATACGACTTAGTTTGAAAATGCAATTACCTCTTGACTTGTAATGTCAGCTTTGTGGCTGGAATAGCCCCAGTAATTTTGGGACTCTTCATTCACATACTCCATTTGGATACTAGTCTTAAATGATTACTCCAGGACGGTCATGGAGGAACAAAATTCCTGAGCACGTGTGTGATTGCATTATCTTTCCAGGGCCAATTATAAATAATTTCATTTACTGTGGATAATTGAAATTTTATTCTGCAGAGAGTCCCTACTATGTGACTCCTGTCCTGGATAAGGTCTCTGTTTGGTAAAAAATTAAAAAGGGGGCACTTTTCTTTGAAAATTGGAGCCATTAAAGACATTTAAAAAATAAATAGGGCTAGGACCTATGTGTTACATATTGTTTCTTAAGAACTGGTGCTGTCCTTTAAAAATACTTAAAGAGGCATAAATAAGAGTATTTGGAGATCAGAAATGTTGGCAGCTTAAAAACTTAGGGGAAAAAAACATTATAGAAAACATTTGCCTTTGCTAGAGAAAAGAACCTTCTTGTAATGCAATAACGTGTAGTTCCTCATGTATGAAGATGATGCTCTTGAAACACTCTTAGTAGAACAGACACCTGAATCTGTTACTCAGGCATGGGTGGTGAAATTTTAGTACATTACCCTTGATTTCTAGCCTAGGGTGGTCTCTAGTTCTATGAACCACTATGCTTTATCTTTGGTTTTTCATGTTATTTTGCTATATTAAATTTTACTCGAAATAAGCAGAGCATTACACAGAAGCTGACAATTTTATACCTCTAATTTTATGTATTATTGTGTGTAAACAGTCATATAATAAGTGCTAGTTCTTGTATATGTTAGCCATGAGACTGTGGGGACAGTCTTTTTGCCTTTCCAGGGCTCTTTCCTCCATAAAGCAAGAATATAGGGCCAGAGCTTTTCAAGGGTCATTGTAGTTCACAGGTACTTGATTTAACTTGTGACGGTTTTGTTTCCTTTGATTGTTAAAATTATTTGTTAGTGACCCATCAATATCCTGAAAATTTTTGGAGTTTCCATTTAAAAAAATAAATTGCAGAGTTCCTAGACTAGGTCTTTGTAGGCAGAATAACAAAGCATAAAAGAATAGGGCAACGTGGAGAACCACATAACGAAAATCTATTTGATCCATTCCTAAGTAGTTTTTATAAAGAATAAACACAAATGAACATGGTCTATTCCTGATTCCAGTAATCTATTTGAGTGTAAACCTTGGCGTATAAAATAGAACATTAATAAGTCTTTGTAAGGACACTTTTTAAAAAAATTTAGAATCAGTGGTTGTATATTTTAGAGTTCTGTAATTGATTGATCAAAATTAACTTAGACTAGTTTCAACCAAATAGACTGGTTTAACTATGTTAATATTTTACACAATGTTAGCAAAAGAAGCAAATAGATTTGGCGCCTATGGCCGCTGACTTGTGTTTTTCTCCCCAGGGCCCTCTGCTTCTTTGGTTTCTCAGGAACCAGATTTTTTTTTTTTTTTTTACTGTATACTGTAGTTTTGTAAGATACTAAATTAATGAGGTATCTAAATTTTAGAATTTTAGAGCTTAAAGGAAATTCAGAGACTGTCTCCTTGTTTTTTCAGGCAAGGAAGCTAAGGCCCAGAGAGGGTAAGTCACTTGTCCAGGTTCACATATAGATTGCTAGTCTCGAGCACAGGTGTTTAAGCATTGGGAGTCAGGTCCCTCAGTTCCCCCGAGCCTAGCTGTGTGGCCCTAATGAAATCACTTTCTCTTTCTGGGCTTTAGGTTCTGTGTCAGTAATGGGAGCCATCTGGATTCGATGGTTTCTAAGTCACAGCCCTGTATTTTCTAATGACCTGCCTGGCTCTAAATTTCTGCATGTTTTTATGTTTTAATTATGTTTGATAATGAAGAGGAAAGAATTTGAAGGACTATCATTAATAACATCCTTTTAAATTAATAGTGTCCTTTTAAAATTTTTTGATGAGATTTTAACTTGTTAATGGGAAGCCAACCTAAAGAAACTCTTTTGTTTAACTTAATGAACAGAGGTGGCAGCAAATTAATTTTTGGTTGCAGGATCTGGGAGAGATTCTACCTAACTGCACATCCCTTATTTTCAAGTACAAGAAAACAGTGCCTTAACATGATTGTGATTTTCATTTATAGCACTCTCCCACGAGAACGCTTGGGTGACAGGCTTAGTTTCCCAAAAGTATTGTGTTGATGAGCCAGGGTTAACTTGCCTTGCTGGAACTTGTTTGACATTTCCAGTTTGGCCACCCGATGGAGCACAAACCACACATTTTCTTTTAGAGCTTCTGCAAATGAAAGTACCGTGTAGCACATATAAGATAATACTTGTAAGTGATTGTGTCAGTAAGGTGCCTGGCATTTACAAATGTTTCTTAAGTGAGAAAATAAATGTATGAAATGGGAATGTACTACTGGTTATTATCATCTTTGTATGATGAAATGTGTTAGGGGGAGTATCTTGGAAAGATTATGCTTGTCCGTCCATCCATCCCTGCAGGTTGGTTCTGAAACAGGCTTCGGGTGAAGGCCCAGATCATAAGAACCTAAGAACCTTATTTGTCCTGGGGTGACCGTGGAACATTAGCCCGGGCTTCAGATGTAGTTCTAATCTGGAAAGTGTTTGAGAAACTGGTTAAGTTGTGCTGATCAGGGCTTCCATAGATCCGCAAAGGAGAGTACTCCAAATTCCCATAGAGTAAGAGAACATAGTATTGGAACTATTAGTTATAGTCATTTTTGTGCATAAGGAAAGGAAGAAATAAAATTTTACTAATATTTAACTATGATTCAAAATCAAGTGAATCCTGAAGTTTGTACTAGAATACCATATCAAAAAAAGATTTTTTAAAATAATGAAACTTTTCAGTTATGTTGTTCTCTAAAAGTATTGTTATTGACGATAATTTCTTAGATTAAAAATATTTTTATAGTATTCCTAAGAGAAAGATAAAATTTCTATCATCTCATCTTTTTAAATTTTTTAAAAAAGATTTTATTTGATTATTTTTGGAAAGAGGGGAAGGGAGGGAGAAAGAGAGGGAGAGAAACCTCAGTGTGTGGTTTGCTATTGCACACCCCCTGCTGGAGACCTGGCCCGCCCCCCGGGCCTGTCCCTGACTGGGAATCGATCTGGCGACCCACTGGTTCGCAGGCCGGCACTCAGTCCACTGAGCCACACCAACCAGGACTGTCTCATCTTTTAATAACTTCTATTTTAAAAATTCTGTGTTTTATACAGTACACAGTTTTAGAAGGATGTAATTTATAAATAAATATATATAGGAGGTACATAGCACACACCCCTCTCGCTTTCTCTCTCCCTTTTTATTCCGTGGGGATTTGACATAAAAAAGTGTTTGGAAGACTGCTCAAGTTGTATAGCTCAGCCAAAGCTGGTTTGTGGGTTACCTGATATTTAACTGGCTTTTAGGACTGAAAGAATGTCAGAAGTCACTAGGGCTCTTGCCTTTTCGGGTCTTCCCCTTACCTAGTAAATGGTAAAATAAGCCAGATAGACAAAGCTTATGAACATAAATACCTTAAAATTATTCATTAAATCAACCAATATTTATAGGAGTTCCACTGCTTGCTACAGGCTGATAGATTTGTTATCAGAATCTAGATCTTTCATTATCACAAAAATAGAAAAAACAAAAAAACAATATGTTTTCTTTTTGTATGTGTGTTTTTGGTTTCATATTTCAGTCAACATACTGTTTTCAAAATTAAAAATGCTGGAGAAAGGGAAGATTGCAGATTGAGGTCTTGGAACATTGCTATAAATTTGGATCACTTGTGTAAATGATACAGTAGATTGTTTTCCTTCATTTTCAAACTCTTTATGTTATTTACCTTGAAACCTAATTTATTTATAGGAGGAAATGGTTACCTACTTCTTCCCATGACCAAGCAGATGGGCCTCTATAGGGACTGGTGAAAAAATTCTTAAACAGTTGTTTATTTATTAGAGATCAGAGGAAAGCATAATTAACCTGCTGTAAGCATAACTTAACAATTTTGTTATCTCTGCAACAAGAGGGACAATCCGTTACAAAAACATAGCCATGTTTTATTTATTGAGGATGATCTGCAGTATTTAGAAAGACTATAAGCTAGGAATAAGGAGTTAGAAGTCCAAAGACCCAGTTCTGTCACTGAGTATTCATAAATAATTAAGAACAAATGATTTTTTAAAAAGATTTTATTTATTTATTTTTAGAGAGAGGAGAAGGGAGGGAGAAGGAGAGGGAGAGAAACATTGATGTGCGACGTGCGAGAGACTCATCCATCCGTTGCCTCTCTCACGCCCCCAACCCGGTACCTGGCCCTCAGCCCAGGCGTGTGCCCTGACTGGGAATCAAACTGGTGACCTTTTGGTTTGTGGGAGGACGCCCAACCCACTGAACCACACCGGTCAGGACAAACCAGTGATTTTTTTTGAAGATCGAAGGGCTGAAATGTAATCAGACAGGAAAGTGAGAAGTTTTCAGATTATTGTGTGAGTTACTTATTTAGGCTAAATTGGTAAAGTTGTGGGTCACAGAGGACTCCATATGCTTTGTGGGCTTTTTCTATACCTCAAAGCAGTGTTCATAAATTTTGTGGTCTCGGGACCACTTAAAACTCTTAATTATTGAAGATTCCAACGTCTACTGATACATGCTGTATTAGAAATTAAGGCTGAGAAATCTTTAAAATACAAAGTATACAGGCATACTTACTAGCCATCAGAGACGCGAGGTACACTTCAGGTAGCCTCTGGAAAACACCACTGTGTACTCTTGAAAGAACGAGTGTAAAAAAACTAGTGAAGTTGTACCATTATTATGAAAATACTAGTTTTGACCTTTTGGGTTCCCTGAAAAAGTTTCCAAGAGTTGCTGCCTTAGAGTATAAGACACGTATCAGAAAGAAAGGAGATGGCATGAGAAAAAGCTCTGTAGCCTTAGGAAGCAGGTAAGAATAAGGGAACCCCATGGATGAGGATTCTCTGATTCTCGTCCCCCTTTCACTTGCCCGGACTGCAAATGACGGTTGGCTCCCTTGAATTTAATTAGTGGAAATGTGGTCAGTTTGTCATTAAGGAGAAAGGAGTTAACATTTATTGGGCAGTTAGGAACCAGGTGTCAGCTGCTTTACAACAGTTTTGCAAGATAAATGATTTATTATCTGCATTTTACTGATGAGGGGACCTAGGCGTAGAGCATGGCTACATACCTAGTAAGTGGTAGAGCCAGAATTTGAAATCAAACCTGTTATACTTTGGAGTTCTTGCTTTTATGTGGGAATTATACCCTTATTTATCCTATGGAGACTATCTAGTTTAGTAAGGTTTTGCAGCATTGAAATTGGAATGGTGAGGTGGTCTGAGACCTATGGCTTAGAAACACTTTTCATAGGCATTTGGAAACAGCATCACAGAACATTTGGGCAAAAAACAAACAAACCAACCATCTTTTTGTTTTCTTTCAGATAAACTGACAAACTGTTACTAAGAGAAGTGAGATTTTATGTTGCAACAACTTTCCATTTGGGCAAAATCCAACATGTTTTACCAAACTGTGTAAACTAGTATATTTGAAAGAGGGCTGGAAGCAGGTAGCACTAAGAACCTTCCTTGGGACTAGTAAATGAGAGAAGTTGGAATTTTGTTTAGAAATAAAAGGTAATGAAAATTGGGAACAATAAGAAAGGACTTTGATTTTGATATTTCAGGAAACTGTAAATGCTACAAAGTAATTCAGTAAAAAGAACAACAGCTAACACTTTCAACAATGAACCAATATGCTTATTTTGGACATTCAGGTTTTACTTTACAAAGTCTGTGGGATTTACAGCAATATTTTGAACTTGTACTGTGCTAGGTGCTGTGGTCTATAAAAATTGAAATGGGATTGCTCTCTGCCTTCAGAGAATTTACAGCTGTTTCCATAATAACTAAATGTAAGATTGAGATTTAATTAGTTACAAGTGAGCATTTGTTATCAGCTTTATTTTATCGTCAGAATAGTTTCCATAGACAAGGAAGATGCTGACTTAATTCTTCTGTCAGACCCGCTTCAGCTCAGAAGTGCGGCGATAGGGCTTCTCAAGGGTATTCGGGGCCAGTAAAATTACAGCGTTGGTGGCTTTGACATATGGGAATGCAGGGGGTGTTTTTTTGTTTGTTTCTGATTTGGGGTTCTTGTTTTTGTTTTAAGATTTTATTTAAGTCAGAGGGGAAGAGAGGAGGAAAAAGCAGGAGAGAAACATCAATGTGTGGTTGCCTCTCATGTGCCCCCAACTGGGGACCTGGCCTGCAACCCAGGCATGTGCCCTGATAGGGAATTGAAACAGGGACCCTTTAGTTCACAGGCCAGCGCTCAGTCCACTGAGCCACACCGGCCAGGGCTGGGAATGCAGTTTTGCTTGTTATTGCTAATATAAATCACTTGAAATTGTCCTAGTCTTCCTTTCCCTAACTTTGTGTCATTATAGGAATAAAAATGTTAGCTGCTTTGATCAAGACAAACCAGAGATGTTGGTTATGATCTAATAATATGTACATTCTGTGATATGAAAATCTTTCTCAAATCTAGTCTTCATGTATTCATTATCTTAGGTTGTTTCTGTGTGTCGAGAGTTTGGAAGCAGCTTAACTGGGTGGTGCTGGTTCCGAGTATTCGGTGAGGTTGCAGTCAAGATGCCAACCAGAACTGTAGTCATCTCAGGCCTTGACTGGGCCTGGAGGATTCGATTTTAGGACGGCTCACTCAAGCGGATTGCAGATTTGTGCTGGCTTTTCTCAGGCCTCAGTTCCTCGCCCTTGGACCTTTACACGGGGCTGCTTCAGCTGTTTCATGACTGGCTTCCCCCAGAGTATGTCATCCCAAGACAGGACCAGATGAAAACCACAGTGTTTTTTATGACCTAGCCTTGTAAGTAGTGCCCTGTCATTATTACAGTGTTCTATAGGTTATACGAGTCGGCCCTATGTAGCATGGGGGGGGATTGCTTAAGCACATAAAAGTCAGGGTTGTAGCCACCTTGCTTATCCTTGTATAAAACAGGTGAACCATAAATACTTCTAGATTGTTTTAATATTATTATTAAGGAAGTTACTAAGCTTTATTCAGTGAACATTATTGGATGTCAATTCTGTGCACTATCCCAGGCTATAAAGAAGGACAGTTGACCCTTAAACAACATGGGTTTGAACTGCACAGGTCCACTTACACTTGGATTTTTCTTTTCCTTTCTTTTTTTTTTAAACCTTACCCAAGGAGAGGTTTATTGATTTTAGAGAGAGAGGAAGGGAGAGAGAGAGAAACATCAATGTAAGAAACATCAATTGGTTTCCTCCTGTACACGTCCCAACTGGGGATCAAACCTGCAAGGTAGGTATGCGCCCTGACTGGGAATCAAACCCACAACCTTTCGGTGTACAGGATAACATTCCAACCAACCGAGCCACCTGGCCTGGGCTGGAATTTTTTCAATAAATACTGTAATGTATTAACTCTTCCTAATGACTATACTCCTTTGTGAAGAATTAATAAGAACTGAAACATAGCTATGCATACATGGCCAGTAGAGGGCCAAATGATGCCACAGCCACTATATGACATTAGTTTTGTGGTATTTCTCATTCTATTAACTAACATTCTTTGAGCATCTTCTGTGTCCTAAGCACTATTCTAAGTACTCTTCATGTATCCTCATATAATCATGAATCATAGTTAATATAAGCATTTGTGTTTTAAGAGTTTTTTCATTTTCACAGTAGACCTGTGAGGCATGTGCGGTCGCCTTTCCTGATTTACAGATTAGGGCACTGAAGTCCAGAGCAGTTAACCTTCCCGAGCTAATAAATGGTAGAGTTGGTTTTCATACACTTTGTCTGGCTCTGTAGCTCTTAGCCACTCTGCTCTGCTGCCTCACGTAGAGCAAGGTAGTAGGGCCATTACATCACATCTGACACAAAGCCATACAGGTATCCCAGACGCAGAAGAAAGGTGTATTGGCAGTCAGCATGGTATTCATATTACTAGTTGAGATTTTGTCTCTGCAAACATCTATTTTCCAGTCACGTAAATGTTGTTGGTTGAATAGTATTGGTTTTGTGGTCGTATTTGGATTTAATTTGTAAGATTTTACTGTTTTATGAGTTGCTTTAAGCATGAAGAGGTTTTTCCTAGTTGACATGTATTTCAATAATACTGTAACCAAACTAACAACACTCAGAGATGCTGATGAACAACATTGTTTTAAATCCTTTGGAAACAAAAGATATCTTTTGTAAAGGACATGAATATGTATTGATTTTATTTATTGTACAAATTCAGAGTTTTATATAAAGCGTTGGATTTCCTTAAGGTAAAACAGCGAGAACCTAGGAAGTTCCTTGACTTTGTTGTTGTGTGTATTTGGGTGTATTCCGCATAAGCCCGGCAACCTGGGCGGCTCATAGACAGGCCTCAGGCACTAATGTGAACGACACCTGCGGCTTCCCGCCCCCTGGTTCCCACCTGGGGGCTCTTCTCTTGTCACAGGCATAGAATGGTATCCTATTTATGGAGTTCTCTAGAATCTATTACTAGAAAAAACATAGAAAGTCTTTTATTAAGGTTTTCAGGTGCAAACTCAAGTAGTAAGAAGTAAAATGAGTGATCTATGATTTCACTGATGGTTGTCTTGATTTAAATGAAATTATGATTCAGTTTTATAATCAAAATGAACCTGTCATTTTTCTCTTTAGAAAATTTTAATCATTTTTTAAAAACTTAGTGTGGTAAGCTTTTTTTTTTTTGCAAGTTTAATTCATTTTTATGACATGTCAAAAGTTCTACTTCATGTGCTTTTTCAGTCATCTTTAAAGTAATTTTCTCCAAAGAAGAAAGCCTTTTGACTTTGAGAATTATTTATTGAACTTCCTACTGTGTACAAGTCACTCTGCTGGTCATTGATGGTTTATTTGGTTCCTTATCACATCATTTAATGTTTGTATACATGCCTGGTATGCTCCAAGAGCTGCATTCAGACATTTGACTCTCTGATTCCTGCTCCCAAGATAAATTTATTTCTGTAAGTATTCACTGGCTGGGTTTATTTGTCCTCATATCTTTCTATTTCTAGCTATTTGTTCTAAACAATGTATTCATTTACTCTGGTAAAATATCCTACGGAGAAACTGTAATGTAACCACCACTCTACAGCTGTGTAGGACTTTAAACTTCCATTCTCTAAACTGAAATAAAGACTTTTTGATGTTTGGTAAGATCTTCTGGTCTAACTTCTTTTTTGTAGGATGAAGGTAGTGGTCTACGAGACATCTGAAATTGTAAAGAAAATAGTGAGCATGTATACATTTTTCTTAAAAGGAGTCCAATATCTTTGTTGTGTTCACTTAGGGCTTTTGTACACAAATAAATGTAAGAATTAAGGGTCAGTAAACATGAGGCTGAGCTTCAAATGTAATCTTAGAAAAGCTGTGGCCCACCAATAAAGGTTTTTTCCAAAAAGATTTCTGTTTGGGTATGTTTCTGTCACCAGTTCTGACACCACAGGTAGTTCTTTTCTTTTTCTTCTTTTCTTTTCTTTTCCTTCCTTTTCTTTTTTCTTTTCTCTTCTCTTTTCTTCCCTTTTGATTTCTTCTTTTCTTTCACGAACAACCATTTCTCCCACACCAACTGTGTGTCTAATAATTCAGTTCAGTTCTGATACCAAGTATCCAAAGTTAGCACAGACCCCATTGCTGGAGGGCTTAGTCCCACAGGACTGCTCCCACTTAAGATGCCAGTTGCAAGTGGGGTCCCAAGCTACCCACCCACCCACACTTCTGCCTGGCTGATTATAAATTGGGGGTTCCCACAACCTTTCCCCCCAGCTTCGATAATTTGTTAGGGTGACTCACAAGACTCATGAAAGTGCTACACTTACTATTACAGATTTATTATTAAACATACCACTTAAGGAACAGACAAAAGGAAGAGGTGCGCAGGGCAAGGTAAGGGGTGGCACAGAGCTTTCATGCCCTCCCCCAGCACATCAGTGTGTTCATCAGCTTGGAAGCTCTCTGAACCCTGAAGTTCTTTAGCGTTTTTGTGGAGGCTTTTATTACATGGGCATGATTGATTACATCTTTGGTCACCGGCAATTGAACTCAGTGTTCAGCCACTCTCCCTTCCTCAGAGGTCTGGGGTGGGGCTGAGAGTTTTAACCCTTTAATCAGGTTGTTTGTTTTTCTGGGGGCCAGCCCTTATCCTGAAGCTGTTTGGGGCTTTCCCCACCACAGCCTCCACTGGGAGCCGTCTCATTAGTATGCAGATTACAAGGGTTTTCAGAGCTTTGTGTGAGGAACCTGAAATAAGGAGCAAATATTTTTTGTTACAAAACACTTGTATTACTACTGTATTGCCTCAAATTCTACATAAATAGTGAATCTTGTTGAAGATTTTTGGATTTAAGCATGTGTGAAATTAAAATTTTTAAACATAATTTTCCTGCAAAAATTTTTAAATCCTTACCCAAGGATATGTTTATTGATTTTAGAGAGGGAGGGAGGGGGAGAGAGAGAGAGAGAGAGAGAGAGGGAGGGAGAGAGAGAGAAACATCAGTGCGAGAAAGGAACATGGGCCAGTTGCCTCCCTCGTGCTCTCTGACTAGAGATTGAACCTGCGACCTTTTTGTGAACAGGATAGCGCTCTAATCTGCAGAGCTACCTGACCAAGGTTCCTACAAAATTTTTTATAAAATATGGGTTAAAATGAACAGAAGTGGATTCATTTTTAAATTTCTTTTTTGTGGGGGGGAATCTTTTACTGTATATGGTCAGGCTTGTTCAGTCATGGAACTAATAGGTTGGTTGCTAATCTAAAGCAATGGTAAATTCACTTGGGAGGATACAGAGTGGGTTACCCTGGAGGTGTATTTCTTGGGGTGTTTGTTTGTTTGTTTGTTTTTATATGCGTGAATGACTCTAGGCTAGTCTTCTGGTGAAGGGTGGTTTTGTTCCGCAGGGGCCATTTGGCAGTGCCTGGAGACGTTTTTTTGGTGGGGAGGTTGCTACTGATATGTAGTGAGCCCCTAGATCCCAGGGGTGCTGCTGAAAATCCTGTTATGCACAGAACAGCCCTCCACAAGGAAGAATTATCTGACCCCAGATGTCAATTGTACGGAGGTTGAGGAAAGCTGGTGGCCAGTTTAGGAACCACCAAGAGTAAGTAGGTATTTGACACTCTGAAGCTGTGGTGGGACTGGATACAGTCATCTCAGCTGATGTCCAGCTCTTCAGCTCTGGAGATATATCCACTTAATTAATTCTACCATTTTGATAGATAGGAGAAATGCTTTTCATCCCTGTCCCCAAACCACTTAAAGAGACCAAAGTGTGACCACCTAAATTACCTTAGTATGGCTGTTAGTTGATTTCCTGGTTTGGAAAAAAAACAATAAAACCTTTACTATCTTTATAGTCCTGGATGATTACAGAGGACTTTCTAGACCCCCATTGAAAAGTATTTCTATCCAAGATGGAAAGAATTCTGGAGATTATCTACACAACAGTATACGTACTTCAAGTGAACTGCACACTTGAAAATGGTTAAGATGGTAAATTTTGTTATGTATATAACACAATTCAAAAAGATTTGTATCAAGTGTTTCATATTTTCTTATGTGGTGTTCCATGGTATTCCTGTAGGACCATTGTTCTCAGTTTCTGTAACTATTATCTTTTAGTCAGGGAGTTTACAACCTCTCAGGTGATATTTTATTCTTTTCAAATGCCCTTTAATGTTTAAAGTGTACAAATTAGCCCCTGTCTTTAAGATTAGACAATACTGGATTAGAATGAAAATGTAGTATTTTTGTTTTCACTTATTAAAGTTAATTGACGTATTTCAGTAAATCCTTAATTTAGGGAATGATATATGTTGCCATTGTGTGGATATTGTAAAAGAAGTATTTGTTTAGCTTCAAATGTTTTTAGTGTAAAGATTACTCAGTTCACATATTCCTTTTATTTCTTCCTCATAGGCTTTCAAGGGGACGTTGTATTCAGCTCAGGACCAGGCACCCTCTGTGGAAGGTAAGATGCATTAACTTCCCTGTGTAGTCACATCAAACCTCTTTTGAAGGAAAGATGTTTTAAACTGTACAGTATAAAACCAATAGAACCTATCCTAATATGTAGCTTTTTTTCATTTTTTAAAATTATATTTTATTGATTATGCTGTCACAGTTGTCCTAAATTTCCCCCCTTTCCCCCCCTCCATCCAGCAGCCCCCTCTCCCTGAAGCTATCCCCCCACCATACTTCATGTCCATGGGTCATGTGTGTAAGTTCTTTGGCTACTCCATTTCCTATACTATACTTTACATCCCCGTGGCTATTCTGTAACTACCTATTTGTACTTCTCAATCCCCTCACCTCTTCACCCATTCCCCTAAACCCCTATCCCATCTGGCAACCAGCAAAATGCTCTCTGTATGTATGTATTCTGTCTCTGTTCTTGTTTGCTTAGTTTGTTTTTTAGTTTCAATTGTTGTAGATATGTATTTGTTGCCATTTTATTGTTCATAGTTTGATCTTCCTTTTCTTAAATAAGTCCCATTAACATTTCATATAGTCATGGTTTGGTGATGATAAACTCCTTTAGTTTTTTCTTGTCTGGGAAGCTCTTTATCTGCCCGATTCTAAATGACGGCTTCGCTGGGTAGCACAGTCCTGGCTGTAGGTCCCTGCTTTTCATGACTTTGAATATTTCTTGCCAATCCCTTCTGGCCTGCAAAGTTTCTTTGGAGAAATCAGCTGACAGTCTTATGGGAACTCCACTGTAGGTAACTAATTTCTTGTCTCTTGCTGCTTTTAAGATTGTCTCTTTATCTTTAACCTTTGGCATTTTTATTATGCTAAGCCTCGGAGTGGGCCTCTTTGCCTCCATCTTGTTTGGGACTCTCTGTGCTTCCTGGACTTGCATGTCTATTTCCTTCACCAAATTAGGGAAGTTTTCTTTCATTATTTTTTCAAATAGATTTGCAGTTTCTTGATCTTTCTGCTCTCCTTCTGGCACCCCTATGATATAGATGTTGGGCCTCTTGAAGTTGTCCCAGAGACTGCTTACACTATCCTTGTTTTTTTGGATTCTTTTTTCCTCTAGTTCTGATTGGTTGTTTTTTGCTTCCTTACATTACAAATAGTTGCTTTGATTCTCAGCTTCACTCTACTGTCGTTTCCCTGTAAATTGTTCTTTCTTACAATTACTGAGGACTTTGTTTCTGATTGAATCTTTTTTATGCTGCTGTGATCCTCACTAAGTTTCTTGAGCATCTTTATAAGCAGTGTTTTGAACTCTGCATCTGATAGATTGCTTATCTCCATTTTGTTTAGCTCTTTACCTGGAGTTTTGTTCTGTTCTTTCATTTGGGCCATGTTTCTTTGTCTCCTTGTTTTGGCAGCCTCCCTGCGTTTGTTTCTATGTATTAGGTAGAGCTGCTAATGTAGCAGGTGTCCTGTAGGGTCCAGTGGCACAGCCTTCCCTATCACCCAAGCTGGGTACTCGAGATGTGCCCTTTGTGTGGGCTGAGTACACCCTCCTGATGTAGTTGAGCCTTGGTTGCTGTTGGCAGATCAATGGGAGGGATTTACCCAGGCGAGTCAGCTGCAAGGATTAGCTGTGACCACTTACCACCAGCCTCCACCCTCCATGGAGGATCAGCTGTGCAGAGGTGGGGTGTGGGTACTCCAATGTGGTCTGTTGTTGTCCACTGGGTACACTGGCCCTGCGGTTTCCTGGGTGTTGCAGGCCAAAGTCAGCCCCCACCTGTGTTTTGCCCCAGGCCTCCCTGCCTGAGTTCTAAAGCAATCTGAGATAGCTGCTGCTTGTGCCTGGCCTGGAGATTCCCAGGTGAAGCCAAGCTGTGAACGTAGGCTGGCTACTGCTAGTGCTGGGCCTGGGACTCACTGAAGCCAGCTGTTACTTGTTTGAGAGGATTCAGAAAGTTGTGCAGTACTGCCTAGACCAGCCATTTATATGGAAAAGTAGCTTGGGTGGGCTCGTGATTTGGGTGGGACAGAGTCTCTGGGCATCTCCATGTCAGATCAAACAGTGTTAGCCAGGTTGATGGAGCCTCAGATATGGCACTGGCCTGCCTACTCTGTGGCTCTGCTGGGGGGAGGGCTCTGGAAAGGGACAATGGCCTCTACTCACGCTGATGCCAGACAGTTCAGACTCCCCCTGTGTGCCACTGGTACCTTTCAAGCTGCCACCCCGGTGCCAGAGCTCAGAGGGAATGAGTGTGAGTAGGTGAGCCCATGTGTGGGTTAAGAGGAACTGCATGGGCTTGAGCAGTTTCTTCCACTGACCCAGTTCCTGTTGGTTTTTGAAGCCAGAAGTTGTGGGGACTTATCTTCCTGGCACTGGAACCCTGGGCTAGGCGGGGGTCGGGGGGGCCGGGGGGTGCTGGTGTGGGGCTGGGACTCCTCACTCGCGAGTTATTGTTCCCGAATTTTTATCCACAACACGTGGGTGTGGGACCAGCCCGTTCCATGTCTGCACCCCTCCTACCAGTCTGGATGGATGTGGTTTCTTTAATTCTGTATCTGTCAGACTTGCATTCAACTCGATTTATGACAGTTCCGAGTGATGGTTGTTCTATATTTTGGCTGTAATTGTGACGTGGTTGTGTGAAGAGGCCTACGCTGCCGTCTTGACCGTAAGTCTCTTTTTTCACTTTTATAACATGTATTATGATTGCATTATATTTGTCAGATTTTTGTTTATTTACTCCCCATTTTCCCTATGATGGATCTCTTATATGTCCTTAAATCCCCTTAGCATTGTGTACCACATTTTACCCTCTCCTTCCCCCTAAAATGTATTTTCATATCTGTCTCTTTATCCATCAGGGAATCCTTCGTCCATAATTAGTCTGGGTAACACATCTCTTTCTTTCTATTTGTGCCAGGTCTATAGACTGGGACTAGTCAACAAAGTGTATTCACTCCATGTGAGTGTGTGTTATGAGCATCAGTGTGCATGCAAGTGCCGTTTGGCAGCCATAAAATGATTGAGCTGAGGATGGTGATTCTCTATTTATCTTTATTGATTCTTCTATTTCTGTTACCTTGGCTTCTGCTCACCAGCTCCTTCTTTACAGGTTTAACCTTTGATAGGTTTGGATAGTTGTAAGTTATAGTAGCAGGGCCTCTTGTGTCAGTAAACAGGAGCTAATTCAACAACTATTTCTTGAGGGAGTGTTCTCTCTGAGGTTGGGTATTCTTTTCAATTTTCACATCACTTTTTTTTTCAGGACAGAAAAATGTGAAAAAGTATATGCCAAGAATACTCTAGATTAATACAGATTAATATCTTTATAAAATGCCAAACTGGAATTCTATCAGGTCATTCTAATAACAACCTTTTTTCAGGCTTATTTTTATGATGTAGATGCCAGAGTTGTTTAGTAAAACTGTGGATCCATCATTTAAAATTTTGTTGTCTTCAATGATATAGAAATGTACATCTTTCATCTGTAACCATTTTGAATTGAAAATGTGCTTTTTTTTGAGCTGTCGAAATCTCAAAATCATTACCAGGATGTTGGCACTTAGATGTTAGTTTTATAATATGTTTTTTTAAAAAGATTTTATTTATTTATTTTCAGAGATGGGAAGGGAGGGAGAAAGAGAGGGAGAGAAACATCAATGTGTGGTTGCCTCTCACACGCCCCCGCACTGGGAACCTGGCCCGCAACCCAGGCATGTGCCCTAGGCTGGGTATCGAATCGGCGACCCTTTGGTTTGCAGGCTGACACTCAATCCACTGAGCCACACTAGCCAGGGCTAATTAAAGATAATATGTAAGGATCAAAAGCTGTCGAGATGTAAACTCTACAAGTAGTAGAGATGATCATCCTGGTATTGGAAATTCTGAGCTGGTCTTGGTAAGGAAAAGGGAAGCTGTCTGCTGTGGTTTTGTGCAGGACCCACGCCGACTCTCACAGAACACCACCCTCCCTGACTCCTTTGCCTCCTAGTTCATTCTGTTTACATCTTTCCTTTCATTTCCTCCTTTCTCTTCCCCTGATTTCTTTTTTGCACTTGAGCCTGGTGATTCCAGAATAGTTCACTAATGCCTGATGTTCCCCACATAAGCACCCAGATGTGTTATCTAGTATTCGTGAATCCTGAAGTTTCCTTCCAATAAAATAGAGTGCTTTTTTTTCTTATAATGACTTACAACAGTGAAACACACTTCTTCTTCTACAATAATAAATCTCATAATGTGATAGAGGAAAATATTTGGTAGGGAGAGCTCCATCACTTTCCAGTGTAGGCAGTCATTAACAGGCATGTCTTACTGAAAACAAGGCAAAATTACCCCCTTCCCAAAGAATGGGGGGAGGGAATAAAACACAGGTCACTAACTACAGTCAATTGACTTCTTTATCCATAATTACACTAAAGTTCCCAAACTTCGCAGAAATCTATGGTATTGACAGATGGGAAACATATCAAGACCAGAAATGAGTTTCATCTTAATTCTCAACAATATTAAACAGTTGGCACCTACCTGCGATGTTTGCACAGGTAAGTGATGGAGGGAGGCTAGCTGGGTTGTGGGTCACGTGGGCCACTTGTTTTGCCTCCTTCTTCTGATAATGAACGTCTACCCCACTGACTGAGCACCTGGGGGTGGGGGAAGGCAGGAGTGGCGGCAGTTTATTATATTCAGTTTGGTCTACATTGCTTTTCTTTAGAAGTGTAACGGAAAGGAACAGGGGTTGAAATTAAAAAAGTGGAAATGAGATTCTGAATTATCAGTGCATTTCAGTGATCTCAGCTCACCCTTGCAGGCTGACCACACTCAGTGTCTGTTAGACTTCCCTGGGCGGAGAAGTGTAGACTCATGAGAAGGAATTATTGTACCTCTCTTTCATGGAAGCTCTATTTCCTGTGTCCACCTCTATAATAATAATATTATTATTATTATTAATATTGTTATTAAATTCTCACCTGAGGATATGTTATTTTTTAAACTGATTTTACAGAGAGAGAGAGAGAGGGAGAGAGAGGGAGAGAGTTTCTCTCTCATCAATATGACAGAGAAACATTGATCAGTTGCTTCCCGTATGTGCTCCAACTGGGGATCAAACCCACAACCTAGGTATGTGCCCTGACCAAGAATCGAACCTGCAACCTTTTGGTGTATGGGATGATGCTCCAACTCACTCAGCCACCCGGCCAGGGCTACCTCTATTATTTTTAAGAAAGACTTAAAAACTTAGGGGGGCCTAAGTAGAAAACATTTCTACTTTCTGTTTCTTCTAAAAGACCTTGAAGATATTTTTTTGTTAACAGAGGGGCAATTTTCTCCAATGTCTTTGGACCATATTTGGGAAAAGTCCCTCCATGGTACTTCTCTGCATATGTTCTCCAGGGCAGAGGAATATATGTAAATAATATATCTTCTATGTACTAATTTCTTCCTCAATTCCTCCTGCCCTTTTTGGAGAAGCAGCTTTCATTTCTCCAGAATTTTTTTATGTTCTAATGTCAGAGAACTTCTGCAAAAACCAAATATGGGCTCGGGTTGATGTGCAGTGGATGGAGAAGATGAAATAACATCAATTCTGGATGCAACAGCAGTGAAAAGTCATTTATGTTCTACCTACATGGGAACAGTACATGATGATGAAAGATCATAAAGTTATTGAAAAGAAAAGTAGAGGCAGGAAAGAAAAGAAAAGGGCTTTTGTGTCTAGTTGACCATCTGGCTCAAAGATTCTACCAGAAGTAGTGAAAATTGTAGCAGCTTGATCCTGGCCTACTGCAAGGTGAGTGCCTTTGGGTTGAGTCCTTTGTTGGGTATTTTTTGAGGAGGCAGAATTGGGCCTGGAAGGAGGTGAATGGTTGGGTTGAAAAGAGGTGGGGAGAGAGTTCCAAGCAGAGTTTGAAAGGGGACACGGGTTGAAATGAGCACAGCGTTGGTGATGGTGGTGGGGGCCATGGTGGACACCGAGGAAGGCGTGCCTTACCCAAGGGAGGGGCTGCCTCTCAGGGAAAGGACGCAGCCCGGTCTTCTCTGACCGAGGGTGAGGGACAGGCCTTGGGGTGACCGTCGGGGCCCGCTCAGGTTTGGTCTGGCAGAAAGCCTTCATTAAGAGCTTCTGAACCGCCAAGGAAATCAGCTCCCAATTCCACTGAGTTAAAGTTCAACTCTCCCTCCCGCCTCCGCGCCTTCAAGATCCTGTCCTCTGGCCACAGGACCTGAAGAATAATGGGGCAGAGAAGAAAATACTGACATTTCCTTCCTAAGCAACGAATTTGAATAACTAATACTCTAGTGCTCTCTTCATTTGTTTTCCACTTAAAATTCAAAGCATGCTCATAACTACTCCGTACAAGGACAGGTTCTGGAATTCTGTCCCTCTCTTTGTTACACACACGTGCACGCACACACACACACACTGATAGAGTTACGATCTCCCTCACCTCAGTTTCTAGTAGGTTCTGGTCTGGGGCCCATGTAATAGCACCTAGCTGGGGAAGGCATTGGAGGAAATCTTAGCATTTGACTCATAAATAAATGTGGCTGTGTATACAAGTTGCAGAGGAAAGCATGTAATTATCATGCCACTTAAAAAATACAGGCCACTTACCCCAGGGAAAGAAAAAATAATGTTGGCTCAGGAATCTTGTATTGTGTTTTTTCTTTTTCCCCTCTTAATTCCTGAAACCTACAGAGAACATCTTAGAGAGTGATTCGAGTTTCCCAAGTTTGGTTCTCAGTGATTCTGAAACACTCCTTTTTGGGATATGCACGGACGTGTGGATCTTTATTAGATGCGGTCTTTGTCCACATGGCTACCTCAGTCTGTTCTTTTGCTGTTGGCTAACTCAGCCTGTTCTCTGCTGCTATCAAGTGAATTCCAAATCTCTACAAGGAACTTTAAAAACACCACGCAGACACCTGGCCTGGCACACAGACCCTTAAGGGCAGAAAGCCGGAGTAGATTCTCCAGCTATGAGAATCAGACCGTTCATTATCTGGCCTTCGGGTCTGCCAGCCCAGCGGGAACCGGAAGCTTGCCTGTGAGTCCAGGACTATGGAATGCAAAACCCCAAGCAGTACCTTGCTGTGGTTTTAAGCTCTGTCCTGGAAATTAAGAACAATCTGAATTCTCTTCTAAATAGCATTCTAGGCGATCAGTGCCCACCTGGCACCTGAAGTCTGTGAGCTTGTCTGAACCCTTTACCCAGTATGCTGGCACCATAGTAGCTGCTAAAGCCAACCTAGCTTGGGCACAGAGTGCCCAGGCCACCTGGCTGACTAGGCTGCTATTTAAGACTGAGCAGATCAAACACCTTCCCTAAAAAGCCGCCGTGGGCCTTGGAGCGCCTTACGTGAACCTCAGCCAGCTACTGGACAGCGACGCTCGTGGGTCGCACTTGCCTTACAGTTTACAGGTTTGCCCGGGGTGAGGGACGGTTGCAGAGGAAGCCTCCGAGCTTGCCGTAGTTAACGCAGATGTGCGTTCGGACTGTATGCCTGCCCGCGATCCAATGGAACGGCTCCCCTCCAAACCCTCTCTTGGAAAAGGAATTCGGATTACATAATCATGAAAAACAAGCCTGTTGCCACCCAGCATGAGCTACCATGTTACAGTACTTTATGGCCTAAGGTTATTAAGCTAGCACCCAGCCTCATACACCCAGAAGACCAGTGGGAAAATGAAAACCTGCCTGTTTTAAGCTATGCCACTTAGTGGTAATGCCAGGAGCAATTCACCTTAGGACTTCGGGTGGATTAAATGGGTGCTCATTGACTGCTGATTAGGACTGTATGGTCATTAGCACCTAGACGCCTATTGGAGCAGTTCTTTAGATTAGCCCTTCTTAGCAGGAACACCCCCACGGGAGTTTCTCATCACCCTCAGGATTCCCATCAAATGCCTCCTCTGCTGGGCAGCCCTCCCTGACCCTGCACCCTGGGCAAGGGAATTCAGTGGCCGTGATCTGGTATGGCCGTCCGCAAGCAGAGCTCGAACTATTAGCTTTAACCAAAGAATTCTGGTGTTCTGGGTTTTTAAGTATTTCAATTCAGGTGGGCTTGGAGATAGAAGACTCTAAATTAAATTTGAATCTACACTTCCTGGCTTAAGAACCCTACAAAGACTCTGTCCTAACATGCCTGCTTCAGATTCCCAAAGAAAGTCTACGAGATCAGCCATGAGGCTGGAGGGGCAGCCAGACATTAAGAAGGGCTACTTTCTCCTTTCAGACAGGTAACCAATTGAGGAGGCTTTTCTGCCTCAAACAAAACTTTGACCTAAATTTCTATTTTCAACATGGAAGTGAATAAAAGAAAACAATGTGACTCAACAAATTAGGCAACTACCGACTCAGTGTGTAGCCTTTCCTGTGACTAATATACCTTATAAACTTACTATGAGGCGTAAACACCACCTTAGCTCTTCCAGGAGAAATTACAGGTGATTAAATGACACGACCCAGCCAGAACAGTACATGCCAATAGCTGTCTTTTGCCTACTTACCACGTGGCGTGGTGCTGAGAGCTTCACACAGACTGTCTCGGTTAATCCTCGTAACAACCCCGGAATGAAGACGTGCTGAGATGAGGCAGGAGACAGCGTAGGAAGAATTCCGAGACTGCGCTGCTGTTACTGGCCGTCATCTAGCATCCTTGTTGCCAGGAAATGCCTTTTATCACTTAGGTGGAATGAATAGTTTTGAAGGAAACATCTACTTCGGCTTCTGCCTCATTCTGGATGACCCCCTTTTAAGTTCCACACCTGCCTCTCAGGGGGAATCCAGCGGGCCTCAGAGTCCGGGACCTCAACCCCTGAGTCAGCTGCTTATAACTTCTCTGCCCTACTCACCCATGTACCCAAAGTTACCAAAGGAAGAGAAGGTATAAGGTATGGATACACAATTTTAGTGAATCTTTGAAGGACAAGGATTTTCCTTCATGCTTTAGTTTTCTCCCTACCTGATCCCTCTGGAGTTTGCCAGTCCAAAGGAGTGAGAGATGACATAAGGTTTCTATGCATAAAACCAATAAGACCAGTTGCTAATGGCAGTTTTGTAAACCAAGATTTTGACTGGAATGTCATGCCTGAAGGAGGCATGCCTGGGCTCTGGTTGTCACTAAAAAGACTTGAGGAACTGGAATTGACTTTTAAAGCTGGTAAAAGCCCACTGGAAAAAGCCTGGTACCTTGACTGGTTGTGCGGTTCAGGGCAGTCTTTCCAGGGAAGGAATGAAGGTTGCTTTCCTGAAAGATGGCTAGGGGGAACCTTAAGGCACAATGGAAACTTCAAAGACTTGAGAGAAGCAGGTATGTGGCTCAGCTTCTGTGGCCCGAAGGGCAGACTGAAGAGTTAACCTGAAGATTCCTTTTGTAAGTTCCAGCAAAACAGACTTAAAGATCATATGTGATCAGTTACTGCTCTTCTGTTTATGCAAACAGGCAAAATTAAAACTGGACTTAATGCAGTCCCTTTAATGACAGTGAGTGTGATCTTAAGGAGAAAATTCGTGATTCAAGGAAAATCGCAGTGCTCAGTGGTAGACATTAGACTAGTACAGCTGACTGTCTTCAGATTGGTTCCCATTTGGAAGTTGAAACTGGGTTTGAAACATCAGCAAAAATGCTCAGTTTACAGACAAGAAGAATCTTGTCAATTGTCACTGTTAAATGTCATGCCAACAAAGGCCTTAAAACTGAATGTCTTCCCAAAAGACAGTAGTGTAGACTCAGAGCCTGGCTTGTAGGTTATTGTGTAAATTAACCATTTTGTACAAGTTTGCTCATTGCAGGTTTGTCTAGCCACCTTGGGCCTCTATATCCATCCCAGCCAGGGGGCTGAGTCTTACTAAAGGCCTGGAAAAGACAAGGCCCTGGACAGCAGTTGGCCGAACAATGGACTGGTCCCTACGACGTCCTGTTGACAACTTATTTTTCCCCAAAGGGATGGGAATCAAGCCCTGGCTCCACCACACAGCACCGTTATTAATTATATTGGTAGTATTACTATTTGAACCCATCGGGGACCTCAGATTCCTCTTCAGGAAATAAAAGCCTGTTACAGATAAGTAACATAATTACTGAACCTTAATGTAATTGTCTTTCTCATATTTCCAATGCTCTTTCTACCTGCCTGTCAGTATGCTCAGCCTCCTCCCTAGAAAGGCATTTCTCTGTCCCTGTTGGATTTAACCCTTACCAAATAAATTCCCAAGTCCTCCACTCTTCTAATCCCCATGTCAAATTTGTCACCTCTGGGATGGAGCAATCACCATCGATGCCTGGGACCTCAGGCTCTGGTCACCTACCTTGGCCAACGGATGGACGGCCACTTTCCTCCACCTCCTCTGACGGACGTGCAGCGTCCCTGACAGTCTCAGAAAGTCTTCACCAACTGCTAGATAGAAGCATCCAAGCCTGAAGCAGCTACAGAAGATGGACCTTCAGCCCTCAGCAACCCAAATTTTGGGAACCATGTCTCTCAGAGGGAAATGAGGCAGGAGACAGTGTAGGAAGAACTCCGAGACTGCACTGCTGTTACTGGCCAGGGTCTAGCATCCCGGTTGCCAGGAACCGCCTTTTATCACTGAGTTGGAATGAATACTAAACCAAGGTGGGGAGGAGAAGGGAGACATGTCTCACGCACTAACTCAGCAGTCCTGACCCTGCTCTGATTATACTGCCGGGTGTCCCAACATCACAAGAAGCACTATGTTAGCGAGGAAGGCAGGCAGTCCTTGAAGTTCCGTGTAGCGTTTCCACTATCTGGGAAAGAAGGTCTTGAAACTGCGCTTTCATCCCAAGGCCTGGAAAGTGGGAGAGGGTCCACAGTGCCTGAAGAAGAAGCCCATAAAACACCTTTGGTTAATTGTCTACCTTTGGTCACTATCTGTTTTATGAGGGAGTCCAAAAATAACTTTGGGTGACTGCCACAACTTTAATTAACTGCCTCCTGTCACCTATCTGGTTTACAACAAGATGAGGTCTGGAGCAAGCTAAGGATTGGGGCTGACAGACCTCCACACATACCTACGTTTGGGTGGTCACATCCCCCCAGGAAAGCTGGCACCACATTTACCCATTAATATGCAACCATTTTTACTGCCATCCCACCAACTACTTAAGTCCTCAGAACAATGGACGCACTCTCTGGGTGCTCTGAGCACTCTTGGCTCTCTGGCCACCCTGCCTCAGGCCACCTGGGGGCTCGCCACCCCAGCCTTCAGCCGTCCTCACTTTCACTACCCTGCTTTGCCCTGAACCTATGCATTTCACTCCCCATCCCCTGCAACCTTAGCTAGGTCCGTTCTCTTCCATGGGAATGGATCACTAATAAACTGATTGCAGGCTAATAGATTTGCTGACCTGTTACTTCTTTCCATGCGTCAGCAAGAAGAACCAGGTCTCTCCCGTCAAGAGTCATTTGCCCACTGTGTCATGTTGGTACTTGGTGGGGCTATGAGGTTCTTGGGTTTGATACCTACACCCCTGCACCACGCTATGTCATGGTTATCAGAGGGCACAGATATCTAGATGACAAGGAACATACTCTTTAATTGCTATGATCGACAGGCCACCTTAATACATGCTGAACACATATCCTGTCATGTGTGACTTTTTCATGAAATAACGCCTTTTCTCTTGGTAATTAAAAGTCCTATGCAACTCTGAAAGTGTGGATTACCTGTTTTATAAATAGTCAAGTGCTCCTGTTTCCTGGTTCTAGGAGGTCAAAAGCAAATTCACCTGGAAGGGAAAATGTACTGGGTAATCTGGCTAGCAGATACCAAGCAGGAGAAAAGCGAGGTGGCTTCAACTGCTCCTCCCCTCTGACTTCCAAGGGGCAGAGGAGACAGGCATAAGCCGTTTCCCTCGGCCCCTTTGCAGGTCATTTGCACTTCACCTCATCCACTGTGCTCTAGGGCGAGGCAGAAAGGGAGATGGTTTCCTCTCCCTCCCTCTCCTGATGGCTTACTTTCAGCAGAAAGCTGGGGGGTACAGTCGGATGAGTTTCCACTACATGCAAGTCCTTTGATGTGCCGTTCACAAATTCTCTATATATTTATTGAGTATTTACTGTGCCCTGGGCATTGAACTAGGCATCAGTGCTCGATACCCAATTTGTTGGTGGATACACAGAGAACTGAATTCCTGTGAAGTCAGGCAGGCCCCAGATGCTGTTGAAATACTGCATCTACTCTCAAAATCAGGACAAGTTTTGTGGTTGGGAGTGTGAAGAAGCAGATGTCAGGACTCCCCTGGGGCAAGAGGGGGAGGAAGTGAACCAGCATAAGCTATCTGTCCAGGGTTTCACTGGTTTGAGAAGAGAGGACTGCAGTATAAGGGAGCCACAAAAGTTGCTATTTATTTTGTGACACATGGGAGGTAAAGGGTACCTTTTCTGAAACCATGGCTCAGAGGCTCGGTATTTCAGATTTCCCTTCTCCACGTGCCCACAGACCTTATCTAAACACATTGGGTCTGAATTCATGTAATAGATGGAGGGAGACCATCAATCTCAACTTGTCTGAGACTGTCACAGTTCTTACACTGAAAGTCCCACATCCTGGGAAACCCCTCACTCCTGGGCAACGGTCACACTGGTCACCCTAACAGCGTCTTGAAATTTGATACCCCGAGCCTATGCAACCTGGATATGTAGGGTTATATTTGGCTTAGAATCAGCTGAGAGTTTAAAATGCTACATTTTCAGGGTTTTTTTTTTTTCAATGTCCTATATCCTAAAATAACAACAAAAGATCCCAGAACTATTCTCACCAATTTAGGGCAGGAATGGCTTAATTGGTTCTCAGTTTTTGGCTTAAAACAAGTGACTATAAAATTTAGCTGCAAAATGAAGATAATTTTGAGAAAAAAGAAGGGACCAAAATTATTTAAAAATTACAATTTTTAACATTTATTGACCAACAAATTGATTTTTATAATATCATTGGAGCTATATTTCCATTAAACCTGTTTTCAAAAATAGAGTTCTTTCTTTTTTCTTTTGTTTTTTTCTGTTGGTTTAAAAAAATTTTTTTTAACTATATTTTATTGATTATGTTGTTACAGTTGTCCCATTTTTCCCTCTCCTTTATTCCCCTCTGCCTAGCACCCCCCCTCCCACCAGCATTCTACCCCCTTAGTTCATGTCCATGGGTCATACATACAAGTTCTTTGGTTTCTCCATTTCCTATACTATTCTTAACCTCCCCCTCCCCACTGATAACCCTCCATGTGATCTCCATTTCTGTGATTCTCTTCCTGTTCTAGCAGTTTGCTTAGTTTGTTTTTGTATTTTTAGGTTCAGTTGTTGATACTTGTGAGTTTGTTGTCATTTTACTGTTCGTATTTTTGATCATCTTCTTTTTCTTAGATTAATCCCTTTAGTATTTCATGTAATAAGGGCTTGATGATGATGAACTCCTTTAACTTTACTTTATCCAGAAAGCACTTTATCTGCCCTTCCATTCTAAATGATAGCTTTGCTGGATAGAGTAATCTTGGATGTAGGTCCTTGCCTTTCATGACTTTGAATACTTCCTTCCAGCCCCTTCTTGCCTGTAAGGTTTCTTTGGGGAAATCAGCTCATGGTCTTATGGGAACTCCTTTGTACATAACTGTCTCCTTTTCTCTTGCTGCTTTTAAGATTCTCTCCTTATCTTTAACCTTGGGTAATGTAATGATGATGTGCCTTGGTGTGTGCTTCCTTGGGTCCAACTTCTTTGGGACTCTCTGAGCTTCCTGGACTTCCTGGAAGTCTATTTCCTTTGCCAGATTGGGGAAGTGCTCCATTAATTTTTCAATTAACTTTTCTATTCCTTGCTCTTCTTTTCTCCTTCTGGCACCACAATGACTTGGATGCTGACACATTTAAAGTTGCCCTGGAGGTTCCTCAGCCTCTCCTCATTTATTTTGAATTCTTGTTTCTTCATTCTGTCTTGGTTGAATGTTTATTTCTTCCTTCTGCTCCAAATCATTGATTTAAGTCCCAGTTTCCTTCCCTTCACTGTTGGTTCCCTGTGTATTTTTATTTATTTCACTTTGCATAGCCTTTGCTTTTTCCTCCATTTTGTGATCATACTCAACCATTTCTGTGAGCATCCAGATTTTCAGTGTTTTGAACTCTGTATCTGATAGGTTGACTATTTCTTCATTGCTTAGTTCTGTTTTTGGAGCTTTGATCTGTTCTTTCGTTTGGGCCATATTTTTTTGTCTCTGGCTCACGTGTTACGTTGTAAGGGGCAGAGCCTTAGGTATTTGCTAAGGCGGGGCAACCCACATGCTGCTTTGTGATGCCGTCTGTGGGGGAGGGTTCCAAGAGGGAACAATGTCACTTAGTCGGCTCTCAGTGGCTTTTAGTTATTTCCCCAGCTACTCACAAGCAAACTGGGCCCTTTTTGTGCTGGTTCCTGGGTGGGTGTGTTTGTGTACATTCTAGGACCTTAAGGGCTCCTCCAATGAACTTCCATGTGAGGCTGGGAGTTTCTCCTGCTGCTGCAACCCTCACTGATTTTTAAAACCAGAGGTTTTGAGGCTTTCTCTTCCCTGCGCTGGAACCTGGGTTACATGGCCTGTCTTGCTCCCCTGTTGTTCCTCCCGGTTTATGCACATGCAAATGTGGGACCGCCAGCTGCCCTCGAGCCAGCCGGGTCCTCCAGCCGCCCCGGCTTCCTGTTTCTGCCTCCACCCCTCCTTCCTGTCTGGATGAATGTTCCTTCTTTAACTCCTCAGTTGTTGGACTTCCATACAGTTTGATTTTCTGGCAGCTCTGGTTGTTTTTTGTTTTTAAATTTGTTGTGTTTCTT
Source organism: Mormoops blainvillei (assembly GCA_004026545.1). Classification (NCBI taxonomy): domain Eukaryota; kingdom Metazoa; phylum Chordata; class Mammalia; order Chiroptera; family Mormoopidae; genus Mormoops; species Mormoops blainvillei. Next base: position 48,096 of record PVJD01009924.1, read on the forward strand.
TTGGTTGTGCGAGGAGGCAAAGTGTATCTACTTATGCCTCCAACTTGGCTGGAAGTCCTAAAAATAGAGTTCTTAAAAATGTATATATTCAAGCAAAGTTTTGAAAACTTTATATTGATTATCTGAATATTAAAAACAATATAAGCAGAATAACTGGTGTTGGTATGTATGAATATTCCTCATTCAGTTTCTTAGCTTTATCATTTGCTAGTGCTCTGTTACTGAGATATTTCTGAAGAATTTTTTTTCAATATGGTCTTATTATATATATATTTTTTTCATAAATTTACCACAGTCTTTTTCACTTGACTCTTCTCTGCAGCCTACAATAGTTTCAGCTAAAAAATTGCTCTTCAAGGGTGAGGTTCATGGCAAGCTCAGAACAAATTCTAAGTAGAGGAGATTCTCCATTCTTTTTATATTGAAACATGTAAATGTTTCAGCTAACACATTTTCACAGCTGCTTCCATTCAGAGTAAAAGTTTTAAACAAATATATTTATAAGACAAAACTTGCCTATAAGTTGTTTCTAGTCTTTAAAATATTTTGTATAATTGAGATACTTCAAAATTGCTAGCTTTTGCACTTTATTGCATCCTGGGACAGAGTATCCATTTATGAAATAAAAAGGAGCTCCATCCAAAGATTATTCCACAAGTCAGCATATTCGACAGCACAATTATAGCAATTCATATTTAAATCTTATAAGTTTATTAAGTTCTCAGTGTTTAATTTGTTCAATTATTTCCTTGCTTTCATAGGATAAATTTCAATATCTGCCTCTTTCCAAATTTTGTTTTTATTAACTGCAAGTCTATGAAAGTGTCGTAGAACATTTCTGCACTATAGATTTCTTATTTAGCAAGAAATTTACTGATGTTAGAATGTATGCAGAATTTGATCTTCATAAGAAAACAAATAATTTTATCTTCAATGTTAAATTTTTAAACTGAATTTATGATACCATTTAGAAGAGGGTCACCTGGCTGGTATAGTTCACTGGATTGAGCTTTGGCCTCCAAACCAAAGGGTTGCAGGTTCGATTCTGCAGTCAAGGCACATGCCTGGGTTGTGGGCCAGGTCCCCAGTAGGGGGAGTGTGAGAGGCAACTACACACAGATGTTTCTCTCCCTGTCTTTCTCCCTCCCTTCCCCTCTGTCTAAAAATAAAATAAATAAAATCTTTTTAAAAAATAAAAGAAAATAGAAGTTCAGATGAACTTTTCTTTTTTACTTTGAGTCTATGAACTTTATGAAAAAAAGTGAACAATGAATGACTGGAATTAATTTTTAATTTGAAGCATCTGTTGACACAGAAAAAGGGAGTCATTTAGCTATCTGCAGAGTTCTGTTAATTAAACCAAACACATTAACAGCTATTGCTTCATATTTCCTACTTGTTCATGAAAATCTTAAAATAATGTCTAAGGTTTAAAGTAAAATCCAGGGCCTCTGTGGTATACTTGTGATTTGTAGTTTTCATTCCTATGGGTCCCATGGTAAATGGTACATGTTGGCAAACGTTCTATGTACATTATGTATCATCATCAACTTTACTGAGAAATTACAATTGTGTACTTAATTTTTCACTGAACATTCATTTATTTTGTTTTCTTCTGTTTTGGTTCTTGAGCACATTGCTGCTGAGAAGGTTCATTGCAAAATTTTTTTAAAAATTTAATCTTTATTGTATTTTTTTCCATTACCACTTAGTCCCCTTATATCCTCCTCGCCCCCAGCAGTCACCGCACTGTTGTCCATGTCCATGAGTCCTTTTTCCTTTGTGCTCAACCCTACCCCCCAACCACTAGCTGTCATCTGCTATCCATGTATGAGTCTGTCTCTGTTTCCCTTGTTAAGTCATGTGGTCATTAGATTCCACATATGAGTGAAATCATATGGTATTTGTCTTTCTCTGACTGGCTAATTTCACTTGTCATAATGTTCTCCAGGCCCATCCTTACTGTCACAAAGGGTAAATTTTCTTCCTTTTTTACGGCCGAGTAGTATTCCATGGTGTAACTGTCCCATAGTTGTTTTATCCACTCACATACTGATGGACACTTGGGCTGCTTCCATATCTTGGTGATTGTAAATAACGCTACATGAACATAGGAGTGCTTATGTTCTTTCGAATTAGTGTTTTGGGTTCCTTAGGGCATATTCCCAGAAGTGAGATTGCTGGGTCAAAAGGCAGATCCAGTTTTAATTTTTTGAGGTTCCTCCACACTGCTTTCCACAGAGGCTGCACCAGTCTGCACTCCCACCAACACCGCAGAAAGGCTCCCCTTGCTCCACGTCCTCACCAGCACTTGTTCTTTGTTGATTCATTGATGATGGCCATGCTGACAGGTGTGAGGGGATATCTCGTTGTGGTTTTATTTTGCATTTCTCTGATGATTAGTGACATTGAGCATGTTTTCATATGTCTATTGGCCATCTGTATGTCCTCTTTGAAGAAGTGTCTATTGAGGTCCTTTGCCCAGTTTTTAATTGGGTTTGGTATTTTTTGGTGTTGAGTTTTGTAAGTACTTTATAAATTTTGGATATTAACTTCTTATCAGATGTGTGGGCAAATATGTACTCCCATTCTGTGGGTTGTCTTTTTATTTTGTTGATGCTTTCCTTTGCTGTGCAAAAACTTTTTAGTTTGAGGCAGCAAATTCTTTAAAAGATGCTACAAAAATAAACAATAAAGTAAATACTTGGAGATTTGTACTATCTAGTATATAAGAACCTATTTTAGCAGGATTCTTGGCGCCACTCCATATAAGCTCTGTGGAAGGCATGCTTAATCCTCACTTCCCACATTTATTTCATGTTCACCAAATTTGTAATTTCCCACATTTCACAGTGATCTCGCTGACTGGCATACCTGCAGCCCAGTGGCCAAAGGCAGGTTCCCCATCTGGACCATGGCATAACTGACTCTTACCCCAGAAGGCCACTAGGGGCAGCAGTTAACACACACCTCTCCCACTTCTCTTGGCACCAAAAGTTAGCTGTCCCAATGCGCCTGTATGCAACCACACTTTATCAGCCAGTCTCCGGTATGCTATCCTTAAAGTGGAGGAGTTAGTTTCCTGTGCCAAGAAAGGTTTGGAAACAGCAAGAGGGGTTATCACTGATAGTTCAGATTTAAACACTTGTTTCACATCCCTGCTCCCTGTAGAGGTATCTCACACACTACCTGAGAAGACCGTGGCAGAATGTGGAAGTACAAAGTGATCTACCAAACCCATCGTAGACTATGTTAATACAACTATTAATAATAATATCCTGTTCAAAGCAGCAGCAGCAGCAGCAGCAGCAGCAGCAGCAGCAGCAGCAACAACTCTGGGACACATTAAAACAGACGATACCAGAACAACAGAAGTAAACCAGGAAGTATATCCACCTTATCTGTTGACAGAGTAGTGCTTGACCAATGGATTTCTGTACTCCCCTCAAACTTTTCAATCAGAACGAGCTATAGACTCAGATTTTGCACTTTAGAAAAGCTTTCCATGATATTCTTAGGGGCACTTAAGTTTTATTTCTGGTTAAGGGAATTTCTTCACCTTTTATTCCAAAATGTGAAACAGCTGACCACAGAGGTTGGGAGAATCATGCACTTCATTTCATGGTTAACCTACCACCTGGACAAAACCGTTACTGAAAATGAGCTGGAGACCAATTGAACTTAGTCACGTCATAACAATGCTGTCATCTCCTGGAGCAAGCTTGTCTTGCAAGTTGGGAAATTTACCTGTGGCTCTAGATTGTCACTTTGGAAACTTGGACCTATACCAGCCACTTTCTTTTTTGGGGCATCAAGTGTCTAAGCAAGGAATAGAAAATGCCATTCACATTGATTTCAGTCTTTTGGAAAAAATAATCACCAGGTAAGCATTTTGTTTTCTAAGAAATGCTACTGAAATTTTAAAATTATATAAATAATTTCACCTTATTTATAAAAATTACTATTGCAAGAGTCATTAGAATATGTTTTGAATTTCTATAAGTAATTGATTCCCAAATTATGAGGCTTTATCTGTTTAAACTGTTTGTTTGCTTTTTTTTTTTTGCCATTAATTTGTGTGAATTTTTGGAACTATCTTAATCTCACTGACCTCAGCTACAGAATGAAGATTTTAGTCTAGCAGACACCAATGTTCGTTGAAGTTTCCCAAGTTCATCTTTCATACCATTCTTGAAGGTTTGGAATTTCTTATCATGTGCATGTGTTATTATTTTATTATTTGGTTAATAAGAAAGATTATTTAAGCAGTAGGATTATGGGCCATTATTGTTTATGTTGTCTTCCTCTACTGTAAATAAACACATGTTGCTTTAAAAAGAGAGTAAGCAAGAACACTAGATGCACCCAGGGAAGAGACAGAGGGAGATGGGCAGAAAAGAGAGTGTGTAAGTCAGGGTGTGGGGGACAGTAGTTACTTGTAGAGATTTTCCAAGGCATAGGGAAGCACCTAGTGGTGAGAATAAAAAAAAAACCTTTTTAGAACTTGAAGATCCTTCTTCTTGTGCATTTCTGTCACTGAATAGTGTCCGTATGGTTTGTAATCAATTTACTTAAAACATCCCAAGATGCTGAATATTTAATTTTTGTAACCAACTTTATTGAAATCATACCAATATGTTGAACACGTAATATTTACCCCACACCTTCCTTTCCTAGAGAGATTAAAAAATCCCTTAATACCAAGCTCTATAATTCTTCTCCCCAAAAATGTGTTAAGTTCATGGATTTTCTAGTCAACAGAAGTCCAGATATGCACAAAACAAGTGAGAAAGCATGACCCTTATCTACCAGAGACCCCTGGTCCAAAGCCACTGGTACCAGGCAAATCCATTATAATTACACTTCTCACTTCACAGATGAGCTCGCTGAGGTTCCATGTACATAAGAGAAGCTTTTGATACATTTGTGAGACCAAGCGGGATTTTTTACTTGCTGAAAGTAATAAATCACATGTATATGACACCTTCCGTTTAGCTTGGGCTCTCCCCAAGCAGAAATGAGCTAAAGACTTGGATGGAAGTTTATCTGGGTGATGATTCCAGGAAGCAAAGTGGGGAGAAGGGAGAGGGAGACAGGCATGGAGGAAGAGCCAGGAGAGGCCTGCAGTTTCACTACCGCTGCGGTCGGGGCCGGGGGTTGATTCTTCCGGGGTCTCTCAGAATCGCCCATGTGAAAGATGCAGCGCAAGGCATTTATGTGTCCACTGGCTCCTGACCCCGTGCACTGAAGAGCGCCCCCCAGGTGTCCTCCCTGTTCCTGTGTCCTGGCTTAGCAGGCTCCCTCCTCTTCAGAGGAAGTCCTAGAGAGCTGGAGTGAGCCAGGGCTTGTACTGGGGTGGAAGGAGTCTGAGCCCACGCAGAACTATCTACCTCCCGCAGCTGTGGCTGCAACCAAGGGGGGCCCAGGGGATGTCATAGAAGTACTCGTTATAGACCGCAGCTTACCCTGCCCAGAACCACTTGTCCTTGTATTAAGTTCATTGTCATTGTACCCTCAACGTGGCAGCCACAATCTCTAAAAAAAGACTTTGTACAGGAGCATTAGTGGAATAAGAAGCTGTGGTCCCTGCTGTTACAACTGTCCTGAAGCCCCAACTCATGAATTTGTCAACTCTCAGCTCCACCTCCCATTCTAGATTCCCTCATCCTTGGCCAGTACCAGCTGGTCTGATTTATCTGCCAGGTGCTGGAACCAGAGAGCACGGAAGTATAGGCAGTAAGCAGAGATGGTGGATGAGCAGTCCAGACAGAGTGGACTGGCTGAGTGAGAGAGCGGATTTAGAGAAGGGCAGGGAGTCAAAAATGGACTCTCAAAAGGCATCTGCTTTTGGTTAGATAGGATTCACCCCCATCAGCCCCTAAAGCAAAACAACAAAACAAAACAAAACAAACAAACAAATGGGGAAAATAGAGACAGGGGAAGGGAACCATAAAATTGAAGTTCAGAAATATCACAGAAGTTGCCAGAATAGTCTCCATCACATGATTCCCTTGTTCAAGACGTGAATGTATTTCTTCACAGTTTATTATAGAACATAGCACAAGTCTTGGTGACAGAGTGGCTATAGCTGCTAAACGAATGAATGTATGGACAGTAAATGTAAATTTCTCATTCAAACCATGAACACCCTCTGTTAACATGTCTTTCCATTTCTGTTTCCCTTAGGCAGCTAATAAATAGTCGAATAATTCCCCTGGGAAGCAAAGGAATTATAGTTGGTGTTGGAGACACAGTTTGGTTCAAACCCCAGAATGACCAGATACTAGACAGACCATGGCAGTGTCCAATAAAAGTTCTTTCTCCCTACCTGCTCCCTCCCCTTTCCTTGGGAATTCAAGTACAGTGGAGAACAAGGCTTTTCTCCAGACAGTAGTTTTTCCTCCCAAGATGCTCTGATTTTTAAAGTACTATGAGCAAATTATAGGGAGTTACTAGAGACACAAGGGTGAAGTAAAACAGGTTTTACTCTATAGGAGTTTTTGAGCCTGGTGGGGGAGCCAGGCATAGATATAAATATAACGTGTAAGCATTCTATTTCTAGGAAATGATTATTCCTAAGGGGTGGGTAAGAAAAGGGAGGTTTTATGAAGACAGTGGCATTTGAATCGGGCCCTGAAAGAGCAGAATTTCCCTGAAGGGCAGGGGCCGTACCGGTTGTGCTAGCGGCCTGAGGAGAGGTTTACAAGCCTGGAATCTCTTGAGGAACAAACAGCATCAAGGATATATGAACCTAACGATTCATTGCTTTGCCCCCCGGCTTTAGAAGCTTCTTTTAAGTTGAATAAGGACATAAAACAAGTACACAGACCGACAAAACTGTAGTCTTCAAGAAAGAAGAGGTGACATCGTTTTGAAGATTCTTCTGGCCACAGTGTCCTCGTGTGGAATGCCAGCCAACAGGTGTTCCCAACCATCTTTGGAACTTGATCAATAGGAGGGCCTTAGCAGCAGCGGAGGGGGCGGGATTCAAAAAAGAAAAGAAAAGAAAAGAAAAGATTATGATCAATAAGAGGACAGTAGTTAAGAGGCCCTGCATGTTCTAGGTTCAATATCAAATTACATAGCTTCTCTGTGCCCACGTTAACTTTTAAATAAAATAAGGCTTAACGTAAAATAATTGTTAAGAATGACGCTGGATGAAGAATGCCTGGCAAGCGTAGCACCAAGTATGTATGCCCTAAATTATATATTTAATACATTAGCGGAAACGTATGCATGGTGTTAAGTGTTTTCACCAGGGAGCACTCGCCCGCTGGCAGCAGGCCATAGACCACATCCTCCTAATCGGCGGCTCACTCCCCAGCTTTGGGGGAAAGACCAGTTCAAATTTCCTCCAACAAAAGTACACCGTCTCCGCACCCGCCCGCCATCAAAAAGAATCATTGATCCTGAGTGTCCACTTCTCACACGGTGAGGGCTTTATTGTTAACAATTTGCAATGACCAATCAGAGGCGGCCACACGAGTGCTGGAAGCGCATTGGCCCACCGTCCTCATAGCAACCACAATAGGTTTGGAAGCCACCTTGGTGGAGACCAGTGGTCAGCGAATGGAAAACGGGTGGCAGCTGTGGAGAGATTGAGCTGGAAAAGGAGCTCCAAGTCTCGGAGGCTGCTCCGGAATCCGACCGTTTGAGCGATGTTTTCACTTTTCTGCTGGCAAGTGGAGTGTCCTGCGTGGGTCCCGGGTACCGCGGCGGGAGTCCGGTAGACGCTTGTTTTCTGCTTGAGGACACTGGCAGGGGGTGCCTGTGGGTTTGCGCTCCCTGGCCCTAAAGGTGCAGCGGACCGCCCCCTTCTCCCTGCCCCAGCTGGAGAATCCGGTCCCGGTAAAGCTGTGCTCGCACTAGTGTCCCGAGACCCTGCTCGGTCCTGAGGTCGCACTTTGGGGATCAGTTTCCAAGTTCGTAAGGTAAAAGAATTGGAGATCAGCAGGTATTTCCCGCAACAGGAACCAGTGGCTCCTGTTCGATGTGTGGACGTGGGTCCTTCGCTGCTTGGAGGAGATGCCCGCTTGGGTTTTGGTCTGTGCGGCGGCGGGCTGGTGTGCCTATTGTTAGTCATGAGAACGTTTCTCTGTGGCCTTTCCCTTTATTTATTTGGGCGCAGCTGACGCCTATCTCTGCTATATTATGAGGACCGAAGCATAGATGACCCGAGTCGTATACTTGAGCTTGTACTAGAGGAGCGGACAGCTTTCCTTCTCAGGCTCAGCGGGGGCGCTGTAGGCGGGAACTGGGGTTTCTTGGTGGAGACGGGATATTGTGATAAAGGGAAACTGGAAAAACGGGCCTCCAGTGCTGGGGGTCAGAGAAGCCACACGTCACACAAGAGCTTTCTCGGGCACTGTACGGGGCTGGGTGATTCGGACACGAAGAGTGCCTTCCATGTATCTGAGATAGAAAGGGCATTTTCTGGAAAGGACGATAGTCCTGTAAATCCTCTGCTCAGGAACCTTGACCTTCAGGGCTTTTCTTCACCAGGCTCCCATGCCCCGCCCCATCCTTGGTCCCTTATATCTTACTCTGGAGGTTTACATATTTTTTGGTTCTTTGTCCCCAGTGGCTCTGTACAGATTCTTGATGCCTTAACCAGTGGAAGTCTGCCCTTATCAAAATTAGCTTGGGTCCAGCAGTTGCTTTAACCACTTCTTTACAGCTGTATCTTAGATTTTGAGATGGAAAAGCATCCAACTTGCCAGTCTTCCTTGCCCATTTCATGAGCTCGTCTGTCATCTTTCTAAATCGCTCCTTTTTGTATTGTGTGGGCTATAGCGTCTTGATGGAATAATTTCAGTGACCGGCAGAATCCCTGAGGTCAGTACAGTGTGTGCCATAGCGTCATCCCTGAGCAAGCAGCGGGTGGACTGCAGTGGACAGAGCGGGCTACTGGGACAGTGGAAACTGCCTCTCGTGGGTGGGGAGAGGCTTGAGATGCCTTTCAGGTGTTTTGGGGGGCAAATGGGAGTGGAGTTGAAGATGCTGTGGTCAAAGAACTGACATTGGGAAGAAAAAAAATTAAACTGGCGGAGAAAACACAGCTTTCCAAAGCTTGTTATCTAAAGTTTCCCCAGACTTTTACTTCTCTCTCTTAATAACTGAAAATCTTTTTTATCATTCTTAGTACTTTCATCTACTATTTATTAGTTGTGCTGATAGCAAATTTCATGGATAAAGTCAAACGAAACAAACCACTGAAATGGTTGTGGACTTCGTTTAGGGACTTCATTCCGACCCCCGTTGCCGGAATGGCTGGAAAAGGAGTGCTCTCCGTGCACGTAAGCGGCAAAGGCTGAGGAATGCAGAGCAGTTGCCATGCTTTCCCTCCCAGCTGATTTAAACGTCCTGAGATGTGGCTGGGAAGGAGCCACGCCACCTGCCTCTCGGTACCACGGGTTGAAGTAGAGGAGTGAGAGAGTGTCCTGAGGCTTTAGGACGTTGCCGCCATCATTACCCCCATTGTGAAAATGAGCAAAACCTAGACACAGAGCAGTTGAGTAACGTGCCCAAGGCCACACGGCTTGCTGGTGGCTGAGCTGGGGTCGGAGTCACCGAGGCTGTGCCTGCTGGCGGGTCAAGGCCTGTGTGCAGCGTGACTTCACGGCGTTCTGCAGTGACTTTAGTGCTAATGTGTAGTAATAGCTTTGTTCATTCATGCATGAATTCAAGAAATGAGAACAACTTGGAAGGTGAGGGGGTTCCTGTGTCATGAGACTGTGGCCGGGAAATGTGACCATTTGTGGATCTCCCAGAGGAAGAGGCACAGAGAGGCAGTGGGAATTAAGGGCGTGAAGAGGGAAAGAAGAGTATTTACAAAACACCATGTGCATTTTATTTGTTCCTAGGACGTATTTCACCCCAAACCGTATGGCTAAAGGTTCCTATTTTGTTTAATGGAAACAAACTGGTCAGCGGAAAGCAGGTGGCCCTCTAAGAAGTCAAAAAAGAGAAATAAGACAAGCAGAAAGCACCAGGCCGCCGAACAGGCAGATGGTGCCCTTCGCAGCCGAAGTTACTGGCAGTCACCTTTCAGAGGACGGGGGAGGG